>CABFOQ010041686.1:19053-44779 GCA_900660455.1 Gephyroberyx darwinii
GTCCCTTTCAATTACACAGCTGTCTCAAAATTCTGTCTCAGCAACTCCATGCACTTCACTGCCCTATACCTGCGGGGTACGTGTGTGAGATTGTTTAAGTGAGGTATAGAGGCAAGGAGAGAAAAGACATAGCAGAAGTTTGTGTGTGTGTGTGTGTGTGTGTGTGTGTGTGTGTGTGTGTGTGACAGAGAGAGAGAGAGAGAGAGAGAGAGAGAGAGAGAGAGAAATTAGACAAAATAAGAAAGTGTGAAAGGGGTGAATTAAAGGGATGGACAATATAGCCTGTCTTGGCATCTCTTACAACCTGCTCAGTGAGCCATGTGGTTGGCCTTGTAAACTGGAGTGATACTTGATTACTTTGTCAGTCTTCTTAAGTGTGTTTTGCTCTGTGGAGAAAATAGGGAGACGTGTCCAACAGAGGATGTCCATCAGAGGGGAGAGGCACAGAGAGGGGAGTTGAGAGGCTACATTAGAATGATATTCTGCTATTTTCGCCTTACTTGAATGAATGAAGTATCACCCATCTCACATTTTTTGACGTGCTGGATTTGCATAGGGGTCGACATGTCTTATCAAACAGCCAGAGCCTCAGTATCACTGCACCAAGTAACACTTCACTCTTCCTCCCTCGCACTTTCCCTTTCTATTTCTCTCTGCTGTGTCCATAGTTAAAGACAGTTATTCTCTTTCATCCTGATAGCTCCCAAAGGAGGCCTGAGGGACCAGAGACAATTACACAGCATACCAAAGTCCCTTACTCTGTTCTCTGGACAAAACCCATGAAGCTAAAATTAGGAAAGACATTTATAAGAGACTATTGCCAAGGTACCATTCAAGGACAGAGAAAGAATGGTGCGGATGGTCAACTTGATCACAAAGGTATGGGTAGATGATCATGTGTGCATTTATGGAGTGTAGGTTTACAGTCCAGTTCAGTCTAGCAGTAAAACACATTTGTTTTGCTTGTGTTGATTTAATCTATGTTTGAAAGTCAAAAAATTAAATCACTTTAAATATGGTCTAGAATGGATGATGTGAATCCAGTTAGACAGCTCTACCTGCTGGCTAAATTGGGTACTGAATGTGAGATGCTTGATAAAACTTGAAAATGTGGAAAAATGAAAAACAGTGAACAGGACAATGATGAGAGCAATCCATTAAAAAAAAACACAATTGAGAAATAAATTAGGTCTACTGTTTAATTTGTACAGGACATCCATAGCAATAGATAGATTTGCTGCACCATTGTAGGACCAGCAGATGATGGATGGGTGGTTGTGGATATTTGATAAGAGGGATGACTGTGAGGTCAAGTGTTGTTTACCCAAATTCTACTGTTCATTATGGGATGCATTTCATAATTTGAATTCACAAAGGGATGCCATACCTGTTAGTTTCCCCTTGAAAAACCACAGGACACCACATTCAAGCATCATGTTATGGTGTGATTTTTCCTTTGGCCACCTTTTGCCCTTTTACCCTTTTAGTTTATTCTGCACTTGAAAAGGTGCTAAGCTAATGTGTCAAGGCAACCCTTCCTTCCAGGCTATGCAGCATTTGCTAGCTTAACCAAGCCACCTAGTCAAAGTGGAGGAGGACCCAGGTCATGGTCCAGCCTGTCTGACTTTGACAGATCTGGAGTCACTGGAGCTCTTGTTGACACACCCAGAGGTGTTTCCCATAGAGTGAAACATCTAACTTCATTTTCAACAAACCAGGCTCTACTTCAAGAAACCCTGGAAGTTTCCTTCCAAGACCAGGGAGTCAGTCACCTGTGTAATAAGAGTAAACTGGGCTGTTATCCACCAAGGAAAAAAACAGAGACTTCTACTATTATACCATATAGCATACTTTAAATTGAAAAAGTGGCTGTGCTCTTATTCCTGTGCAGTTAGGTAATGGAAATCCAAAAGTCAGCAATGCTGCTGCTTTTGAGGGACTGCAACATGGTGAGCCAAGTCAGTTCAGTGCCAGTGAAGGAGGGGCAAACACAGAAGTAATGACAGGTACAGGGCAAGGTGAAGGGCAGGGTCCAATGTGCATGTTATTGGTTCAAGAGGGAGTCACATGTATAAGTTACAAGGTAATAGATCAAGGAACAACTCTAATTGATGACAGCAGCATTCCTTGAAAGCTACAGAATGTTCCTGTTCTTTCAAAACCAGTTATAACTGGTTATTGATGACATGATTGCTGTTTCCCCTCTAGTCAGGAGCACCTATATTGGCTTCCATTTACATGTCAGCAGAGAAGATGATACTCATGGGCCTTCACATTCAGTGCATTATTGAAAAGATTGAAGGGAGAACCTATGAACAGATGTACTGCTTGCTGTTCATCTAAGGAACGGTCTTATGTATCTCAGCTGATAAAACTTTAATAATTTGGCCCACAAAACATTGAGGGTTACATGTTTGCACTGATTTGTTGTTGTTATATTGGCTATATTGCTCGTGTTGGAATGATTTGCTGACAAATCAATACAATTATGCTGTTTAGTTTAAACCACATTGCAGCCTTATGATTGCTAGAGCAATGAAATATTGAAATATTATGGAACATTGGCAACCTGGGCAATGTTTAGTGTATGAGTATGGTTTGCTGGGCGATGTGCATGTAGGTGTTATAGGCCTTGTACAAATCAATAGTATGGTTTATATGCCCATCTGTATGTATGTGTGCATGCATGTCAGGCAAATAAACAATTATTTGTTTTTTGAAAATATTTATTTACAAACAATCTTTGTAGATGAGGTGGGATAACAGTGATGAAACTCTGGTTATTTCTTATTAAAAGGGGATCAAGAAAAAGAAAAAGAAGAAGAAGAAGAAGAAGAAGAAGAAGAAAGAAAAAGAAGAAGAAGAAGAAGCAGAAGCAGAAGCAGAGGAAGAAAAAGAAATGACGTCATTTATTGTGGGCGGGACGTACCGCTCTACAACGCTCGCTCCCACCAATGACATGCTTCCTCAGTAAAATATGAAAATGGCGGCTCTCTGTAGTGAGTTTGGGGACTTGGTACAAATCAAAAAACAACTAATATCGGTGATATCTCTTTGCAAAGAAAGAGGACTTGTACATAGCGTGAAGTGGTAAGACTAACGTTATCGACGCTAATAGCCTGCTTCTCTGTTTTCATGATACAATAGCTAAGCATCACAATTACAGTTAGCTAACGTTAGCAGTAGTTCATGCAGCTGAGCACTTTTCAGTGTTAATACGCAAACAAAATTGCTGTCTGTTCGAAATTTAAGTATGCAATCGTAATATTCCTGTCAAGACAGTGGTGAAATGTCTGAATAATTACGTGACAAAAGAAAGATCAAATCTATTGATCAGAGGAAGGTAAGGTGCATCCTAGGACCCAAGCTAAGATAGCTCAACTAAGTTGTGTATATTTCACAAAGCTGGAAAATATTATCAAGATGCATACGACCTGTATCACCCATCCTCAGCCATTATTGGGCCACATTTTACGTTATTGAACCAGTACATTCGTATATATGATCAGTTCTGGTAAAGAGCTATCCAGACATTTTCTTTTCTTTTCTTCAGAAGTATGAATGAACCTTTAACTGGAAATGGTTATAATCTGTTTGATTTCTTCAGATTACTTGAGGTATCTTGATCTTGACAATCTGAGGCTTAGACCTGGTCTAAGAAGTGTGATTTTGGTACCAGTAAATTTCCTGGTCCTCTTTTCCAGGAAAATGCTGTTCTATCATAATTTTACTATCTATCATAATCCTCCTACCACTCCATTCAGATACATTCTTCACTAGGGCACGTCTGATTTTAGTGTTGTATGATTCAAATACTAAGTATATGGTGTTTTTGTTCATGCTGGTGGAAACTTTGTGTGACCTCTGTTGTTCCCAAGGCAGTTTTAGTGACTCAATAACACACTACTGATTTTTGCTGCTTTTGGCCAAAAATGTGGCTGGGTATACTAACTCAATACTTTCTTTCCCATCCCTTTTTATAAGTGATAGCCACATGTTTGACAAAGAATAACAACAATTCAAATGGAACTCTCCTAACTGCTGATAAACCCTGTTGAACTTACCAGGGGGTCTATTTTTAAATTGTTCTGAGGTGCCAGTGTCTCAGTTGAGAGTGTCGATATTATGTTATCCCAATCATCCCAAAGCAAAACTGAAATGATTTATATTTATCCTGCTAGTGAAGTCTTTGCTGTAAATTTAACTTTGTAATGTTTAATAAAAGTGTCATGCTTTATAAATGAAGTTCAAAGTGCTGAGTAAATGGAGTTTCATAGATTGTTTGTCCTGCAGTTACGTTGCCTTGGAGTATAAGCTAGCAGCAAGTTACCATCACAGTGAACATCATTATTCTAGCTATTGTAGATTAGTTTGTTGTTAATGGTGTGTTTATGTCAAATGCTTCCTGTGTCTACATTTTAGGGCTTCAGAATTGGCATTTGCCTTGGACCCTCTTCCCAAGGATGAATTACCCCCACCACCGCCCTTTACTGAGGTTTGTACACAGAGAAGGCAGTGGCTATTTTGCACCCAATGGTTTGCATTATTAATCAATATTGTGCCATTACCATCGAGATGGGAACAACAACAACAACAACGCCTTTTTCACATTATATTCTGAGAGTAGCCTAGCCCAAAGTAGCCTTCCACAATATCATTACAGAAACAAAATGTGTCTACAAAAACACCTCCCTCTGATGTGTTTTTATTTTCAGCTCCAAGGGCCCCCCCCAAAGTGTTGTCCCCTGGCAGCTGTATTCAAAAGTTTTGAATGTAAACTTTAAAAAGATTAAATGACAAGTGAGTTCCATATAAACACCAGAGATAGAGACTTGATTGCAAATCCTCAAGAAATCAATTTAACTTAATTTATGATAGGAATGATGTCTTTGGGTCGAACAGCAAGTTGGAGAACTGTTCAGCTTCAGTGGAGGTCTGTGATGTCAGAGTGCCTTCTAGTTTGTTTTCTTCGTCTCTCCCAAATACAGGAAGATGCCCAAGACCTGGATGCACTTGCATTGGCCAAGTCCTACTTTGACCTGAAAGAGTATGACCGCGCTGCTTACTTTCTCAGAGGCTGTCGCAGTCAGAAGGCCTATTTCCTCTACATGTATTCTCGCTATCTGGTGAGATAGATACCTGGTGTTTTTGGATCCTTGCCATTTCTTGATTTTCATTTCATGACGAGCACTTGACTTCTTTTCTTAATAACTGTAAACCATATTCAAAGTATCCCACATTGATGACCGAGCCTTCCCTTTTTCTGTCTTCAGTCAGGAGAGAAAAAGAAAGATGATGAGACTGTGGACAGCCTGGGTGAGGAATTGTCATTTTGGATTATTTTGACTACAAATAAAAGTTCTTTGGTTATTCCTTAACTCTGTTTTTCCATGTTTTTTGTGTGCTCTATTTGCTTGCAGGTCCTCTGGAGAAGGGTCAGGTGCGCAATGAAGCCTTGCGAGAACTGAGGGTAGAGCTGAGTAAGAAGCACAGTGCTGGAGAGCTAGACGGGTTCACGCTATACCTGTAAGAACCTCCTACAGGACTGTACATGTTCTTCTCACATATTGTGGTGATTGTTATTGTACAAACCACCTCACACACAGTGTTCAAATTGCTCCCGAAGGGTGTTTTTTTGTTTTAATGTGATATTTCATTAGGTCATTACTTTTCAGCATGCACGCCTCCAAAGACGTTCAGGAGCAGCCATCCTCCAACATTAGCTTCCTTAGAGATCCAATGGAGTTTTCCCCTTTTTATCAATATTAATAATTGGAAGCAGGCAAAATTTGCTTCTTGAAAAGATCCAGGACAAGAGACCAGATTTTTTTCCTTATAAAGAATTTTTAATGAGACAAAGTGGCGCTCAGTACGGGTCCCTGGAGTAGCCAGTTTTAGTGGCTGACCTTTTATAAGCTCTTATAGAGGGATGTGCACTAAATAATGTAAACTTTCAACCACAAGTGAAATATCAGTTTTAATGAGTGGTCTCACTGCCTTTTTCCTGATAAAGGCAAAATAGTGTGAGGAGATGGGGGTGTGGGGACGACACTGCTCATATGTGTGTGTCTGTGTGTGTCTGTGTGTGTGTGTGTGAGAAAACAGGTATGGGGTGGTGCTACGAAAGCTGGATCTGCTGAAGGAGGCGGTGGATGTGTTTGTCGAGGCAACTCACGCCCTACCTCTTCATTGGGGAGCATGGCTGGAGCTCTGTAACCTTGTCACCAATATAGAAATGGTAGATAACTTTGTGTGTACCTGTACAGAAATGGTAGATAAGCTTGTATACCCAAGCCTACTCTACCCTTCTACACCCCATAATCAATGATCAAACACAGCCCCATGTTGTTAGACTGTGTATTTACTTTAAAACCATACTTTACAACTGAGAACAAACAGAAAAAAATATTTCTATATAACGTTATAACGTTTCTCATATCCAGTCTACGCAAAGAACTTCAGAATAAAAGCTCCCTCGTGAGGCAGTGGGATTGCCTGAATTGTTTCCCCAACCCTGTTTTTTCTCCCCAGCTGAAGTCACTGTCTCTGCCAGACTGTTGGATCAGAGACTTCTTCATGGCCCATATGTACACAGAGCTGCAGATGATCAAAGAAGCATTGCAGAAATACCAGAGTCTCATCGAGGCTGGCTTTTCTAAGAGCACCTACATCATCTCACAGATTGCGGTCGCCTACCACAACATCAGAGGTTTATCTTTTACCTTGTCGGGTGGATGAGAAATCTGCCTGTTGGAATTGTTAGATTCTTAAAAGGAAGAGGGTTATTTCTATCCCTCTTCTTAAGTGGTCTTTCTCTATCGATTTCAGATATTGATCAAGCTTTGGCTTTGTTCAATGAGTTAAGGGAACAGGATCCTTATCGCATTGAGAACATGGACACATTCTCCAACTTGCTCTACGTCAAAGTGAGTCCACCACTTGTAATGTATAATCTACTGTGATACTTGATCACCAAGTCTCTTTTCACTTGCCCAAGCACAGGGTCAGCTACAGAACAGCCCCCCCCCCGGAGCTGATCGGGATTCAGTGCTTTGCTCAAGCACTCTTAAGCGGGGCAGATGTAGGCAGACACAGGGAGGCTCGCTGCACCACCTCGATCTTTGAATATTAGCCTAATCCATGTTTTATATCCGGGGTTTCCAACTTTTTCAGCATAGGGTGCAAGTGAAAAATGTAGTCTCTTGCCCTTGGATCTAGGCTCTTACACATTGGTACTCTTGTCATGCGGGGACCTATAAGAAAGACAAAATCGGTTTAGATACATCCTGACTTTGCCCTCTCTGCCCCCCACAGAGCATGAAACCAGAGCTGAGCTACTTGGCCCACAACTTGGTGGAGATAGACAAGTACAGAGTGGAGACGTGCTGTGTTATTGGTAAGTGTTGAGATTAAATGAAATTAAAATTCATGTCACTGATGATAAAATGTACAATGGCAACTTTTTAATGCACTGTCTCTCTCCTTTACCTACCAACCTACATTTAGTTTGTATGTGTGAATGAAATTCCATGACTATCTGGTACAATTTCCATAACCAGTATTTGTCATCATCTATATTCAAATACTACATTTCTTGTCGTTGAGTAGTTTATTTGAATGTCCTTGCCCTTGTTTTGGACAGCCACCACCATCACTTTGGACTTCTGTAATGAATAGATGTTTATCTCCTTAAATGGTTCCCAGTGGCCAAGCTTGGCATTAAAAACCTGACGGAAAAAAGAAAAAAAACCCTGAACTTTTAGTATGTTCAAACTTAGTATGTTCAAACTTTTTGGATATGTATTCAGATGAGTATCTCTGTCTTGTCCATAGGGAACTACTGCAACTATATAATCTTTTAAGTTTGTAAATGAAGATCATGATGAACTCCAGCACCATTGAATAGTAAAGGAACAAAATGTCTAAATACTCCTCTGTCTTGTCCAAAGGTAACTATTACAGCTTACGCTCCCAGCATGAGAAGGCAGCTCTGTACTTCCAGCGGGCCCTCAAACTGAACCCCCGCTGTCTCGGCGCCTGGACCCTCATGGGCCACGAATACATGGAGATGAAGAACACCTCCGCTGCCATCCAGGCCTACAGGTCAGACTAAATCTGTACAATGTAGAAAGTCTTTATCTGTACTCATTCACATCCCCACCGGGTCAGGCAGTTTAAACCAGTTGGATCGTTAATGTGAGGGTTATTCTCCCATTTTTACTCCGTTTCATCCTAATAGACATGCCATTGAAGTGAACAAGCGAGACTACCGTGCCTGGTATGGCCTTGGTCAGACTTATGAAATCCTCAAGATGCCCTTTTACTGCTTGTACTACTATCGAAAGGCTCATCAGCTCAGGTATGGATTTAAAAAAAATAAAAAATAAAATAATGCTTCATTTAGGAAGGTTTTCATGGTGACTGGTGAGCCATCAGTTAAGATTTGTTTTTGTGTTTCTGTAGGCCCAATGACTCACGAATGTTGGTTGCACTTGGTGAGAGCTACGAGAAACTGTCGCAACAAGTAGAAGGCAAGAAGGTAAGTAATACAACTGTCTCCTGTCTTAGGTTTCCCTATTAAATGAGTTCAGGTTTATTTGACTGGTCCATGATGTAACATATCCTCTTTTTGCCTAGTGTTATTGGAGGGCGTACTCTGTGGGAGATGTAGAGAAAATGGCTCTACTCAAACTGGCAAAGTAAGTCACTAGCATGATTGTCAAGTGGCCACAATTCTGTATTTAGCTTAACCAATAACCCAAGATGATACATTTAAAAGATGAATCACTCAATCTGGTCAGCAAGTCGGTCACATCACACAACATTTCCGCGAACGCCAGCACATTGAAAGCAGAGCTGTTCATTCCTCCTCTCAGCTGTAAACTGACTGTCCTGTCCTGACAGGCTCCATGAACAGCTGAATGAGTCTGATGATGCTGCCCAGTGCTACATCATATACATCCAAGACATCTTCTCGTGTGGGGTGAGCAACGACACGTGTCTGTCTGCACATGCAGTTCAAGTGAAACTTAGGCTGTGGTGGTGTGTGTGTGGTATTGGTTTTGAAGAATTTCATGTTTGTTTTGGAAATGGTTATTGCTCAATATTTCAAATACAGATGTACATCCTCTAAAAGGTTATTTTTGCAAACAAAGGTCTTAGGATAGCTGATGAATTCAGTAATTCATGAGCAATTACTTTGTAACAGTAGGTGTCTAATGTCTTGATGATGGATATCTTAATTTGGATAAAACTCTTTCCAGTTAAATCTGTTCATCTTTTGTCACCACAGGAGCAGCTGGAGCATGCAGAGGTGAGCACAGCGCTGCGCTACCTGGGTCAGTACTACTTCAAGAACAAGCTGTACGACGAGGCATCCCTCTGTGCTCAGCGCTGCTGTGACTACAATGATGTAAGTATGCTGACATAACCTCACCACTCTGGTGTAGTCATAGTAGGGGCAGCGATAGATACTAACTGGTCTGTGGGTCTTTGTCTGCAGGCTCGCGAGGAGGGCAAGGCTCTGTTGAGACAGATCTCTCAGGTCAGAGATCAGATTGAGACTCCATCGGCAGAACTGTTTGCTCCGCTCTCCAACAACAACACTCCTGTCAGGAGGGTGTCACCGCTGAACCTTTCCTCCTTTACACCCTGAGACACTCAGACACTCATTTACCTTCCTACTCACTGGCCGTACGGGAGCTTTTTTGTGGTTCCTGTCATCAGACATGCTTTTATTTGCAATCTTTTCTGAAGAAAAAAAAAGAAGCAATTTGGAACATTTTTCTTTCTTTGTTTGTACAGAGGCTTCAGGATTAAAAACCTTGCACGCCAATAGACAAAGTTGAAAGGATTTACTTGTTGATGTGTTTAGTTAAAATACATTAAAATTGTAATGATTTATGAACTTTGCAGTTCCTGTCATCTTCTTCATGGAAAGGTTCTCTGCTGCAAGTGGAGGGGAAAAATGTCCAAACCCTTGCAATAATTGCTGGGAATTCAGGATCTCGCAGTCTTTGCCTTATTCACATAAGTATACCATTGGACTTATCTAGAGAGCACAATACCTAAAACTTTTATGAGGTGGTTATTGGAAGCTTTTGGAAGAATGTCTCTGCATTTTTGTATTATTAATGTAAATATGAATGTCTTTTGTTGAGTGCATGAAACCACTGCATTGAATTGAACAGAATACTGTCAACTCATCCAGGTTTGAAATGTGAATAAAGATTTTTTTAAGACTATGTGGTCCCCACTAATCACTTTGACCAGTCAAAGCATCATTTTTATAGCTTTTATTGGTGAACACAACAATAACATTGCTGTTCCATCACAAGCTTAACAGTTAATAAGCAAAACTTTAAACACAAACAGTTGATAAACAAAATGTACACTTTTCCACACAAAGTAAAAATTAACTGTTAAAATATTTCACTTTGCTATATATTTATTGCTTTCACTACTTAATTATAGAAGTTCCAAAGGAGTCAGCCCTGACCACTGGCTGTCCCAGTAATTGGTAGTTACTTACTTTTCCTACTTCCAATAGATGGTAAGAAAAAAGCCCCAAAATATGCTTACACCAATAGTGGTGTAAACATGCAAAAAAACATGTTACACCAGTGAAATACAGCTTTAAAGGATATTTTTTCATATTATACTCCCTGCTGGCCTAAAAGTAGTCAGAGGACCAGAACCTTGAAAGTGTAGTTTGGTTCTCTGATAATAGCCACAAAACATTTTGAAAATGTAGTCACCCCTGATGCTAAATAAATGGATAAAGTCATAGGGGAAGCAATTGTAATGTCCTAATTTTGCTATTGCCTTTATTTTTAATTTTATTTCACCAACATGTCAGGGTTATGTAACATTGGCAGTGGCTAAATTTGATGTTTGTGCCTGTTACTAAAGTACTCAGACCAAGGAAAGGTTTAAATGTCACATAAAAACAGTCACTCAAAAGAAGGAAATATGTGCAAAAGAATGATACACTACATCACAAGCATGCATCAAAAATCCTCATTACTGGATAGGATTCTGAACCAAACTCTCTCTCTCTATATATATTTTACAGTTGGTAGTTGTCAAACGAACAGGAAAACGTTATTTTTACAGCAAAGGCATAGAAGAGTAGTTGCATCGAGGGTTACACACAAACACCTGGGAGCTCTCTGGTACCACTTAAGTCTTACTCTACTGGCCACTGAGCAGCTCCACTGGAGCTGTTCAGGGATGAATGCTCTGCTCAAGGGCACCTCAACAGAAGTAGTCGAGGAAGAGGAAAGCGTATTGTTCATTACTGCAAACTCTCCCAGCCACCCAGCACCTTCCACTCCCAAACTTATGTCTCTAACCATTAGGCTGCTGCAGCCCCATTTAAAGCATAGCTGTATTTTATAAGCGTTTGGACATCATAAAATTGTATTTGGCAAGACATCAGTGAGGTAACAGCAAACTGATTATATAAAGTGAAAAATACAATATGACAAAGTTATCAGCAATTATGATTTTCTGTTTTTGCATATCAAAAAGAAGGACACCCTCATTCTCAGACCCACATAAATCAGTACTTGCCCCTGAGACTACGAGGGGTGGGAGCAGGGCTGGGAGGCGGAGACTGTTGGCGAGAGCGTAAGATGCGTGAGGAGGGGGTAAGGTTTGTGTCTTCACGAGTGTGAGTGTTGCGTGATGGAGTACGTGATGGAGTGCGTATAGGAAAGAGAGATTTGAAAAAGGGACGTTTTTCTGGGGGCTGGTTTTCACTGTTGGCTGCTGCTGCTGCTGCTGCCCCACAGCCCCTCTTCTTACAGGTACCAGGCATAGCAGAAACGGCAAAGCCTGAGGGGGGCATCTGGGGTCGGGCAGCCTGGATCTGGGCCAGACACTCTGCTTTCCGTCTTAGGTCAGCCTTGACCAGCAGCAGGCCATTCTGGAGCTCCACCAAGGTCTGGTCCTAAGAACAAGTCAGCCAACAGGGTTAGACAGGACCAAAGAGAGGGAAGTGAAGGTGAAGGACAGTGGGGAAGTTTGAATGAGAGTGAAAGAGAAGAGGCGAGGAAAAATGCAACCCCTGAACATGCTTTTGGATTGTAGCCACCCGGTGTAGGTGTTAGACCCTGCAATTTAATGTTAAAGCTGACAGTGAGTCAAGGTAGTTAGAAGAGAGAGTAGTGGGAGAGACAAAGTACAAAGGTTTAATGGAGAACTACAAAAATATTTTTTTTCTTCACACTACTTCACAACAGCTACCAGTAATAACTGCTACTGTAAGATTAGAGCATCTACAATCAGCCCCACTTCAATGAAAAAAGTGGGACATTATGCATCAAAGTAAGCATGGATATAATCATATAATGAGTGTCAAAACATAAGCAAGCATAGAGGTATAATAATATGCTACGATCTTGGTTTGGTTCAACACATGGGGTTCAGGATTTGCTACCGTCACTTCTAATCTGTGGAGAACAACATAATAGATTTTCTGATCTAGCTTAAAAACATCCTTCGGTGTACTGTGTTGCACAGAAGACAATCAACTACTTCCTGTCATACTGAGCATGATAAACTAAGGCTAGTTGTTTTGCTTTGTTGAATTGAACTGAAAACAATTCAAGGCTTCTGAATGTTAATTAATAATAATAATGGATCTTATCTAAATAAAAATGATTATGCACCGATTGGAATTCCTATGTTTCTGTCAGTAATTTTAATTTTGACTAGTCAAAGCTAACATTAGCTGGCGAACAGTAGGATGGCTGCTTTTACTTTTAATAGCATTACTAAATGAAACTATTTTCCCACATCATAATACCATCTGTTTTATGATGTACATAAAAGCTCAGTTCTACTTGGGCCTAGAAGACTGTTGTACCTGTTTGGCTAGTGTTTCATCTGCAGCTGTTAATGCCTGACGCAGCCTTTCTCCTCCGGTGTTGCGGCAGCAGGCTCTTTCACCAGACTGCAGGTCCGCCCCCAGCCTCTGCAAATCCAGGCGCAGCTGACGGAGGTTCTATTGGAGACACTCAAGTCAGAACCACACACACTTCTTGACAGGACGTTGACAGGACTTAGGTGTAGCAAAAACAGTAAACTGTTATACACAATCTGTCAGTCATGTATCATGTTTTTATATTACAGCAGCAAATGATTTCTGTAATGTCTAAAACAGGGGCATGCCAGGTTAATAAGTGTTAGAAAGTTGCTCCTGACCCTGTGGCCCTCCTCCAGCTTGCGGTCAGCAGCACTGGTGAGAGTGCCTGTCGGACCCGGTACTGCCAACTGCACCTCCAGCTTTGTCAGTTCTGTAGAGGCAAGTGCAACAAGGTTAACCAAACACCATTACTCCTAAACAAAAACACACACCAAACGAACCAAATCAGACCATTCTTTCTGTCGGACTGTACCTTGTGTTTTGGCAAGCAGCTCAGCACGGCACTGCTCAAGCTCAGTACGCACTCTGCTCAGCTCTCCCGTTTGCCCAGTGAGGCGTTGAGAACGCCGAGGCCCCTCTAAATCTGGCAGCAATGTGGGGGCTGGGGCAGCCTCTTTCTTTTTCTCAAGGGCAGCAGTCAAAGCTTTAATGTCTTGATCACGCTCCTAATAGAGATGGAAGAGGACATCAGCAAAAATACGTGAAATCCATTCATTCCATTCATAGCAGTGACAGGAAACAACCAATTAACTGGGGGGACTAAAGCATTAAGACTAACAGAAACACATGCTGGGAATCTAACACTTCTGATTGGCTGGTGACTGTGCATGTCTGTAGAATATATATAAATACATCCAGGATTTTGATTGGACTTCAGACAGTGTTTTGTAGTTCTTTTTTATTTGATAGACACCATTTATTTGTCTCACCTCCAGCTCCTCGCTGTAGTATTTTTTCAGATTTTTCTGCAGGTTATTTATTTTGTCTTCGAAACGTTCTTCAATTAGAGCCCTCTCTGTCTCCAAGGTTTCACTGTGGGGTGAGAAAAGACATCTCTTAACTTAGCACTCATTTCAACTTTCAGCATATTCAAAATGTTTTCATGGCAGTGTTTTAGGTTTTAATAAATTGGCAGCAGTCTACTGTTAGCATTTGTACGTAATTGTAGGTGTGCTTCTTCAATAAGATGTCAGAGGTTGAGCACCCAGTGGGTTTCTTTTCAAAAAGGTTTTCTTCCTGCCAAACTCTAGGTGTGTTGTGTAACTCCTTCCCCTCAAGTAACTTCCAGCAGAGTAGATTTTGAGCTTGGTTTTGATAAAGAATACGACAAGGGATGAATAGGGAACTTGACTTTGAGTTATCCTCAAGACAACTTGTTTATTGATCAAAAAAGGCTTCATGAAAACTCAAACTGGCTCTCTGATTTTAAAAAAGCACACACTCTCACACCACACATACGTACCTGAAGTCATTTTGCATTCCAGAGATGACCTCCATCATCTCAGAGACCACCTGCTCCCTCACATTTGCCTCAAGAGTCTCTTTCTCTTCCCGCTGGCGTTGCACCTCTCTCTTCAACACGTCTATGGCTTGAAGCAGTGACTGAGCACAGTACAGTCAGTTGTTAGTCACTGTGAGCAGCTCAGTGTTGTAAAGGTTTTGGGATATTTAAGATTTTTTGAGACCTTTTAAGAAGGTCTCAAAAAGGTCTTAAAGATACCCTGGATAAACAGGCAGACACAGGTCCACTAACAAAACACAACTCTTTCATACAGACACAAGGCATGTTACCTCAGTATTTAACATGGTGATATCTCCCTCTTCATCATCACTCTCCTCTACTTCCTCCATCAGAGTGCTGTTATTAGAAAATGGCATTGGGTCGCGCAGTAGGGACAGGATGTATGCCACTCTGGTCTTTGTAGACGGGCCATGGACCAGCTGAAAGAAAAGAGATATGACACAGGGGTTAAAAAAATAATGAGAAAATACCATTCCCTCCTTACACCCAAGCATTATCAGTCACTCACAAATTACAGCAGTTAGATGTAAAAGAGTGTGACGGTTACTTGAGTAGCAATAGCAGAGAACTTGAGGGCTTGGAGCGTCTCATCATAGATGGAGGCACAGGGATTGATGTTGACCACCATGCTGGAGCTTCCTCGCCCACAGAAGAAACCCTGAAGCACCCGGGTCAGTTTACTGTCCCTAAAGGGAACCACTTGAGGGGGTCGCGACCTGTTTGGGTGAATAAAAGAATGTTTCCAAAATATAATAATACTCTTAATATACACATGTGGCACACATGTGGCACACATGTAGCAGGGGGCTTAACCAGATGACTTCCTCTGATTCTCTTGATGTGCAATATTTTGAATACATACTTGGGTAATTCTAACAAAACAAAGCCTTTACTGGGACTGTCTCTGAAAAATTGAAATCACTAAAATTGTGTATGGATTGCAATGAATAATGTCTGAAATTTGTATCAACACCAATATTAGAAAAGGCCTTAGAATTTATATGCGACATGATATTATACAGGATATTATTATTATTATTTATGTAACATTTCATGTGGGTTTTTAGTAAAGTTTGTGTTATTGAAATTCATTCACTGAATCATAACAATTATTTACTCAATGCTAATAACATTGTAGTCAATAGTCAGTGTCAAAAGTTTGATTTTGAAGCTTTTTCTTCATCAAACTTTAAAAAAAAAAAAGAAAGATCAATAGACTTAAGGTGAAAGGTGCAAAGTATACCTGTTGTTCTGGTTGTGTCTCAGAGCAGCAATACAGCGTCCCAGAGTATGGAGGGAAGTGTTGATGTTGTTGGCCTCCTTCATCCTCTCACCACTGCGCTGGTCTTTACAACGTTCAGAACCAGCCAGATCACACACCGTCAGTCTACAAGGGGGGCAGGAAGAGTCATTACTCCGTTATCACTTTCACAAATACACAGCGTACCTGGGCTTAAAACCTTACAAAACCGAAGTCTAGGACATCTGAGTAATTGCAGGTGACTTACTCGCTGATGCGCATTGCCTGGCTTGAATCTCCCTGGATGTGCACGACACGGATGGAGAAAATGCTGTGGCTGAATAGGGGAGTTATGAACAGAGATTCAATAAGTAGCATACAACCTATTCAAAATCAGATTATATTAGAAAGGCAAATGTTGTTACAGCTGTTTTGTAATGTGCTCCTACCTACGGCTGGAGTTTTGGTTGAGGTGTGTGCTGGCAAAGCTCTGGTTACGGTGTCCAGCCCTCAGAATCCTCCAAGCTTCCTCTGCACTGCGGACCTGGATCCAGGTGAGGTCTGTTATAACAAGAGGAGGTAGCACACGGCGATGTAGTTGCATCAACTAAGGAAAAAAAAACCTCAACAAAAGACAACATATGGTCCATACTGTAGGCTTTTACTATGCAGACGTTTATCTTGATGGCTAGCAGCAAGGCTGTATACCTTATGATACAGTTATCGACCAGTGTGACGAGTGACTTATTGATTTATCTGAAAAACTTCAGTCAAGACAAACTTTACTGGCATATTGCGCTTACCAGGTGTTAATTTCGGACCCCAGTACAGATTATTAAATAGTTAGCAAGACTACCCAGGTTGTTATAAGGTGTACACAAGCTCATTCAATCAATAATCACATCACCTCTCACTATTAAAGAGTCCATGCCAAAATGATAATAAAGCCCCTTTGAGTGGTTAAATTTAAAGTTATTGTATTTTCAAAAATCCAACCCTTTTCTACAGGCAGTTTCAGATTAACTCTAGTCAACACATCACAACTGGACTTGGTCTTGATTGGCACCCCTCACTAAAGCATCACTGCTTGCGGGATTTGAACTGACACGCCCACTGGAAAGTGTTCAGGAAACTCCTTAAGTAGAATCATCAACTATTCCAGTGTTTCTTAAACTATGGTGTCCAACCCAAAGGCAGCATGACTGAACTGCAGGTACAGTGCAGAAAGAGGAGAGAGGGGAAAGAAACCTACAAGTTCTAAATCATTTCCTGCTTAATGAAGTGTGCCAGACATCAAATTACTGAGATTCCACAAATAAAATCCATCGGTAATGGGATTTGGCTTCAACATTTTGAAACTAAACTAATGTTATTGTACTATACCCATTAAACAGTTCATTTTAATTAACTATAAATATTATTTCTGTGAATTAGTCAGTGTTACCCTTCACATAGGGGTTCCCGTGCTTGTCGTCAGTAAGACGCAGTGTGGGCCTTTTCCTAGGCTGCAGGGAGGGCGCAGCATCCAGTAGATCATACAGAAACTCATTGTAGATCTCATAGAAGGACACCCAGACTGAGAACAGCACCCCATTCTCCAGGTCATCCCCTCCACTGTGTGAAAGGCTGTCAGGCTCCAGACACACACTGTCAGAGTCTGCAGGGAGTTTGAAATTAGTGTCTGATACTCCAAAAGAAAAGACCTCACAGTTACAATGTCAATGTAATGGCAAGCGAGTTATATATAATGAAGATTCTTACTAATATGCCTTGTAATGTGCCATTTCTTTTTAGATCAAAATTACTACATTTAATAATACTTTATGCCCTTTGGAACATTTAGAGAAGGAGAAGGTAGATTAGAGATAATGCATCACTCCACCACCACCACTCCTCACCTTCCAGCTGGGTGGCAATGTTACTTATAGTGGAGAATCCGCCAATGCCGCTATCCGAGGCTGTACTGGTACCACCACGACGAGAGGCCAGGCACTCATCCTATGATAGACACATAAGAGGACTACATTACTACATATCTATATGCAAAAAATAAGTAATTCTTAATCCGTTTTCTGGTTACTCAGAATTAAAATAATATGACAAAAGGTGGTTCGTCAGTTCACCTCTTTGAGCAGAGAGTCTCTGCGGTTCTCCTCCACCCTGACCTCACTGGGGTCCAGTTGTCTTACATCCTGACACATGACAGGCTTCAGATCCATGCCTCCATAGAGATGGCCCTGCAGTTTCCGGAATACAGACACCAAAGCCCTGGGCAGGAGGCCTGCCTCTCGACCAGCACCTAGGTCAAGCGTTGACATTTAAGGTTTACATTTAAGGCATTTAGAGGACACTCTTAGCAATGACTGACCGAAGAAAGATCATGCAAGAGCAAAGTGCTAAGAAAAGGAATAAAATAAAATGAGCATGCATGCATACATTTATAACTACAAGGGACCTGCTGTAAAAATGTTTCATGCCACAATCTAAAGTGAGCATGTGAATAGAAACTTTGCTCACATTTTAGAGGCAAGTACTGAGAGTGGGTAAGTCAGTGGGTTATGTGGTCACCTGGTCATGTATGTTTCACTGAATTCGACACAAAACAACTCCTGATGGTTTAACATTAACTTCTAGTGTCCCAGAACCACCTTGCTCTGGTACAGAAAAACTCACCCTGAATGGTGTACGTTTTTCCAGAATTGGTGACACCATAAGTGTAGAGGAGTCTGTTCTCTCCTTGAAGCACATCCCTCACCATCTTCTTCATTGTTCCTTCAAAAAACTCCTGCTGTGTGGTCTGTGGCCCAAAGATCTACAAAGGATGGTTTACAAAAAAAAGGTTTGTGAATTTTCTTTGCGAATGTGCACATTTTATTAGAAATCTTTTAATGTTTATTATTTATTTGAAGGTGGGACCACATGATTACTTTTGTAATTATGACCTCTGTAGGTTAATACCTTATACTCTGTTGGGGCAAATTGACAGGACACTGAACCTTCATGGTGTTAAACCATGTTAAAAAATGAACACTGTTCTAGGTTTACCATTGATATTTACAGCATGCAAACACTCAAAATCAACAGGTCCAGTCCACAGGTGTCTGTCCACTACCTTTGAAAAGCTAAACTTGTGGATGCTCTGGGTGATGCCTCTCTCTGCGCTCTTCATGTTCTGGGAGTCCTTTGGAGCTTTGAGTATCAGGGTCTCTTCATTTTGGATATTGACACAACCCTAAAAATGAGAAGAGGGAAACTTTCCTTAATGCTGCTTCATGGAGTTTTCACATCTGGTCTGTTTCAGCTGTTCAAGTGAACTAAAAACAATGAATTATGTAAGTACTTCAAATAAACTCACAGACCCCTCTGACACAAACTGAACTCAGACCTTGTTAGTAGGTGGCCTGACTACGGTTTGCTTTAGGGTCCACTTGGTGATGTGCTACAATCATGCTTTCTGGCCACCAGTTCATGGCTCAACAATTACAACTGCACATACAGCGCAACTGTCTATATATCATGACATAAATACTCAAGTAAGAGACATTTCTGAACTGCAACACCTACTGGAACACATCCTGGAATGGCCCCAGGAGTGAACCTGGGTCTCAGAAGCAAAATTCCCTAAAAAATCTACAGGAAATACTGATGCCTACAGAGTGAAAAGTAGGAATGGTTCAGGGTCTTACCTGTTCTTCGCCCTTCTCCTTTTCTCCCTCAGTGAGAGGCCGGACACGCAGATGAACCTTCACTTTCTCAGTGCTCCCGTCATCACTGCTTCCTTGTCTCGGTACTGCAGGTTTCACTGCTGTTTTCTAGAAACATGAAGAAAAATGATGATGATTAATGATGTGGTGCAAAGCAGGGATTAAATGAAAGTTTGTTCTGGGAATTACTATAATAACTCCCAGCTTCCATTGTGAGAACCTGGACTATAACACATTTATAATACATTAATCGTGAGAGCCCTCAGACCCCCAAAACATATCTCAAAGTGTCAGGTAATCAATTGCTTCAGAAGATCCTTGCGGAGACATTCATATCACAGCACGGGAAGCGTAAATCAGTCAACTCTCACCGGTTCTGTAATGGATGACAGCGTTTCCAGGCCTGGGGAGATGATTGAGATCTCGGGCAGACGTGGTCTCGTCAGTCCTCCTAGCTCTGCTGCTGTAGACTCAAATATAGCCATTTCCTCCTCCTCATCTGATGGGGATCCACACGGGGAAGCCAAAAACAACGCCATCTTATCTGTTGCAGGAAAGGAATGTCACTATTAGCTTTAAGGATGTGGTGTGCTGGCTGGGAGCCAAGGAGTTTCTGTGACTGCATGTAAAAATCACCTTGTTTGTTCCCTTAAAGCTGGGTACTGGCATGGACCATTCAAAATACATGGGACATGATAGAATTAACACAGTGCATTACATTACTGCACCTTTTTTGATATACCATGACATTAGATGCATTATTTATTTACTGTGGTTTATTCAAAGTTGATACAGCCTTTCATTTGAGTATTCTGTTATAAGATTAAACTGAACAATATGTACTAAAAGATACTACAGTTTTTGACTATTGTAGCCATTACAAACTAAGGCCTGGCAGATGTGCCATACATTAACATTATCTGCAGACAGACCAGTTTTTCATGTATTGCAGAACATTCTGCTGATAATGCAGGAATAAAATGCAGAAATAAATTAGGTCACAACTTGACATTTTGAATATGAAGTGCAATTATATGAGAAACATGCTTCAGAATCCTATTTGGGTGTTGAGGGAGGGCTATGATTATGATTTATATTAAATCAATCAATTTTAGCCAGCTGCTTGCTGTAGGAGGAGTTTATTCAAAATTAGGGTGTGTCTGAGACTAAGACTTGGTGAGGCTTAGTGAGATGTTTAGAAAACGGACATAAAATAGACAGCCCTAACGTAGCCTATTCTCCCCTATAAAGCCAAAGAGCTCTGTAGAGCATGTAGTAACTGCATGCATGAGCAGTGAAACTAAGGAAAATGACTTCAAAGTTTATCTCTCGTCCTGACAAATGTATTGTTCAATTCTGCCAAATCGCTGCTGACTGCGCATTTCTCTTATCATAACGTCAGTCTAATGTTATGGATAACGTTACGCTATGACACTTTGAAGTGTCAACTTCCAAATGAAGTCGCAACAAAATGAAACATGTCAAACAGACCAATGGTCTTCAAAGTACTTTTAAGTCCAACACGCGCACACACAAAAATGAGCAATACCATTGTTGGGGCTGTTAACGTTAGCTACCTAACGTTAGCTAGTCTCACTCGGCCGACCTTTCTCCACACTTCGTTTTTCAGGAGAAACGTAGCTAGCTAAAAACATAAATTATATAATCGTTGTAACAGGTTATCCTTAACAATTCTAGTGTTACCATGACTAGCAGCTAACTATTTGCTAACTTTTAACTTGCAAGCGACCCACCATTAACCATACGTTAATGTGGTTTAGGTTAACTTACCTCGACTGTTGAGAGAGACGTTGAACGCCTGAATTCACAGTAAATCAGCCTATATTTATTTGTGTAGATACTCAAAGACCAGACAGTTGACTAAAACTAGAGATACTGCTTTCAAATTGTTGCTAAATCTATAACTGGCTAAAAGCACAGCCTCTGTCAGTAACGAAGCACTTTGAGCCGAAACCTTGTTTTAATTTACCTACTGGCGGCTGCACTGGTTTTTCGAACGTCGCGCTTCCCCTGCATAACCAATCGCTGATTGGCTATACTCAGCGCTAGCTGCTCTCTCATTGGCTACCGCCGTCGTGGTCGTGACTCAGAAGGTGCACTGTGCTGTCTAAACAGTGCCTCCTTAAACAAAGACGGCTTTCATGAGTTCCTACCTTGTGTTTTGAGTGTGCCCTTGAGTATTTTATTAGAAAAACTGCACATGACCAAGGCGAACAAGTGCCAATACAGGAGGCTGTTTCTCTCACAACAAGAATAATAAGTCTTCTGTAACATAGTTGTTTAATCATTCAAATTCTAATATTTAGGAGGAATGCTAACAACAGTAAGAACAAATTGATTGGTAACTCTAACATTATTAATGAAATTAAAATAGTAATTTGTTACACTGCTCGTTATTGAGAAAATAATATCAGTACTGAGTGAAATATCTCAACCGATATAGTCCATCAGCCAGTACAATTGGCTATATGAGTACAAAGGTATACTCATATAGCCAACTACACATCAATTAAAAAAAAACACAAATCAGCAAATTTGAACATCACTATACAGTTATGTGTATCACTAAAAAAATAAAATGTCTGTTAAATAGTTTGTAAACTAAGGTTACACAGTGTTTGCACATTGTTCATGATGATCTGGTGAGTATTGATGTTTTCCATATAATTTCAGTAGTAGGTTCTTGGAATAATTCTATTAGCAGTACCACATCAATTTGAGAATGCATGGACAAAGAGTGCAAATAACATCTACACAATCGCTTATTGGCATTTGCTAGATAAAGTTAAATGATTTCACACCACTTATAATTGTAATTATACCTTAATTAATCTTTAATAACACTTCATATTATAAGAAGTAACACAGTTTATGTGGTCTGAGTAAAGATATGGTATTAAAAAGAAAAGGAACAATCTATAATATTCAATAGCTTATCATTTTTGGACCCCTGGAAAGAATACTTTTTAGCCTAAGCAAGTAAGGATCCTTATAAACAAGTTGACAGATTCCAAGTTAATTTGCTACTAACAAAATGCAAATGATTAATTACACATCACAAGCAACATATTTATCATACATACAGCATCTAAGTTATTAGCTAAACGTGATCTTTTGGCATTGAGGCACAGTGCTACAGGAACTACTTACAGGGGCATTTTACCAAAGAACATTTATTATTAACGTATTATTTGTAAAATCTCACACATCCCAAAACTACAAACAGTCTTGCACACATGTATTTTGTTTGAAGGTTAACAAGGTGGAATGGAAAATGATTCCATTTATGGATAATTGAAATGATCAAAATGAAAACATAGTATGGAAGGATACTGCAAAGGATATGATAAAAGTGAGTTTGTAAAATGTATATATTTACATGACATTCACTAGATAGAGCTTTTTAGGAATTCAAATCAAAACAAAAATGGCATTGAAACTATCTAATGAAACACCATAGCAAAAATCTCACACAGAAAGCTGGGACAAAATAGAGATCAGAGGTATTATCATTGAAATGCCCTTTTAAGATACTGTTTTTTTTCTTGTCATAATTACTCTCAACAAGGTTTCAGTAAGTTGTCAGATCTCTGCGCCACTGAAATCCTGTCCAGGCTCAAAGTTTTGCTCCGTAATCATACAGATGACTGGAGTGTGTGCATTTTGAAACCTTTGTTTCTGCACACTGTGCTGAATACCATAACAAAAGTAGATGAGTAAACCTGTTTGAAGGAAAGTTACATCACTTATCATCAAGTTCAGTATGTTTCCTACATCCTTGATTGTATTTTATATTTTTTATAATAATGATATTCTTCCCATACCTACTGCCATCCAAACTGCATAGCGGATCCATGTGTCTGATCCGAGTTGAACCATTAGATAGACATTGACAAAGGTGCTGAAAATGGGAAGCACCGGTAGAAAAGGAACCTGTATAAATAAAAGAATGTGACAACATTTTAAAAAAATTCTTGAATCTTGATCAGTTTGGGTTGCTGTTAGCCTAATGGTTAGAGGGAATATAACAGTGCTCTTTTGGAGGGCATGTATGTGCCATAACCTTCATGCATCTCTTAGTGGCAGACAGAAGCTCTGCGCTATTAGCTCAAGTAAGTAAATAAGAAGAATTGCAAATTTTGCAACACAGACAACAACACAACACAGGGTCCTCAATGAATCAGGGCCTATGTTTCTACTGGGCATCCATTTTTTTTCTGTTAGGAATGATTCCTCACATTCATGAATAATGATTCTTCACTGACATTTAACATTTATAATTTACACCCAGGAAACCAGCTCTTTGGGTAGATGCCTCAAAACATACCATGAAAGCAGCTTTGGTTGTACTCTGTGGTTGTCTCCAGATGATTATGATTATGAGGACCAGCATTAATAGAATCACAGTGACACATAGAAGGCTCCACCACTCCAGGGCCTGCAGGGAGTCTGTAGCCTGTGTTATGAAGAGGCTTAGAATGACAACTAAAAAGACTGGAGGGAACATAGAATTATGATTAATGGTTTCAATTTAGCCATGGATTTCATATATGCACAGAATACGAAGGAAAAGAGGAAGGAATATAGAGGAAGATATTAAGAAGATCACTTACTAATGAAAATTGTTAACACTGACACATTTTTTGATGTTCCAGCAGTGGCTTGTGGAGGAGGACATATAACTCTTATCATTGTGAATGACTCTGGTTTGCTATAACTTGAATCCTCACAGAGATCTGTTTGGTACCTATAAAAGTGAGAAAATATAAATAAATAGTGCTATACATTGGATTGCTATTGCATTTTTCATTTATATAACAGGAAGTGGATATAGATGTGATTTACAAAGGGGGTGGTGATGGTGGTGGTGTTTCAGATCAATTTAATTTCATCCCTGGTGGGGATACTATGTAGCTGTTCTTTTAACATTTCCAACACACATTTAGTCAATTTCATCTCATTTGACAATCTCAAAGGGCTTACCTTAATATGAGAATACAAATCGCAACAAGTGTATAGGCAAAGAGGGTTCCAATTGACATCATGTCAACCAGTGCCTTTAGATCAAACAATAAGGCCATGATAGCTGCAAAGACATGTGCACACCATAACTCATTTCCTCTTAAAATCAATTTAATAGTACTAGATTGTTGTCATGTCATCAGCGTTTCACCTGCATTCATTCACAAGTGGTGGGTATACACAATGAGAATTTTGCCACTGCTGTTAAAGAAAATGTTAAAGCTGCACTATAGGCAATTGCATGACCAAATAGCAAAAGGTTAATATCAAATTGAAGAATTCCATGTAGATACTTGGGGGCTTTTGGAAAAAAATCGTCCCAAGTTGTATTGGAGAGAACAAAAGAATGCAAGCACTGAGAAGCATCTTTACTCTTTTGTTGGAATCAGCCATTAGATATCATGAAATGCATCTTAGACACATGTTGACAAATACCTCAAAATGTAATTTGGGCAAATCTATGGCATCTTAATTAGGGGGGATGGGATGCTCTCTCTGTTGCTGCCCCACTTTGTGTTATTATTAGTGTTTTTATCACCCAAGGTCAAAACAGGGATGGACAAAAATAGGGACTAACCACCACTGCTACAAAAATACAGGGAAAACACTCCATGTCATTATGATTCATAGTGTCTGTTTTACCTGCTACAGCCCCGGAAGCCAGTGTAGCTATGACAGGACTTTGTCTATCGCTCATTTTACTGAGAGGTTTGAAGAGTAACCCATCCCTGGCCATGGCAAAGAGGACACGTGGCATCGGGAACATTGCTCCCAGTAGGCTGTGGGAAAAAGCTCTCATTAATACACTACATCAACAACAATTTAGTTGTTTTCTTATGCTTTTATCTGTGTAATACTGGTGTCAATAATCTCCATATATGTATCTTTGAATGAAAGATAAAGGGGCAGTTGTACCAGTCACAAGCTTTTTAAAGAAATACAGACGAACTACCCTAGAAACTGAAAATTTGTGTTTGTTTTATGAAAATAATGTGGTAACTTAGTATTAGACTGCCTCATCTCTGTCTTAAAGTATACACTATATGGCCAAAAGTCAGTGGACACCCCTACTAATTATTGAGTTCAGATGTTTCAGCCACCCTGTTTTTCAGGGTTTGGGCTTGGCCCCGTAGTTCCAGTGAAGAGTAATCTTAATGCTACAGGATACGAAGACATTTTAGCCAATTGGGCGCTTCCAACTTTGTGGCAACAGTTTGGGGAAGGCCCTTTGCTGCTCCAGCATGACTGTGCCCCTGGGCACAAAGCGAGGGCCATACATGGTTAGA
>CABFOQ010041688.1:0-11954 GCA_900660455.1 Gephyroberyx darwinii
GTGATGAATAAATGGTAAAGTAATATAATGCAACTGATGCAGAAGCACCATTGTGGTTGTACTAATAACAACAATGGGCCTTGGGTTGTACAAATAATGATACAAATCATTTGAAAATCAACATTTAATACATTAAAACATTAAATGAACTGTGAAAGGCTTCAATTTATGAAATGGTGCAAAATGTGTTCAAGAAGTCCTAAATAAATAAATCTACTGTAACATAGAATGTTTGGCCCACAAATGAAGTTGAAAATTGGAAATCTTATTTATCTGCCCATTCCCAAATATCTATTCTATTCTATTCTATTCTATTCTATTCTATTCTATTCTCTTTAAAATGTATTTGTACCCCTAGGCATACCACGTTTGTCTTGATGCTGAGTTGAATGATATTGATTTGGATAGTCTCGGTTGCTGAGTGTACCAATGATTGGTGAATATGTTTGACATATTTAAAACAGTTCAATATGTTTTAAACATGTTTTCTGTCTTGTTTCATGCTTGCAATGAAGATTGGTATAAATGGATGTAAGGTAACATCAATATATTTATGAATTTCATAACCCATGTCATATGTTTCATTGAAATCGTTGATACCTGGACGGTAGATTTGTTCACTTTCACACAGTCTAATCTGCTGCCTTGTAGATACAACCTCGTTATAGTACTAACTCCACTTTCAATGTGTATTGCGTAAGGATTATGGATAGTGCAACAGTGGTGTTATAACACACCTCTTCACCCACAGCACAGACCCTTGATCTTTGGTGTGTACGGTGGTTTGGCGGTCCTGGTCACGATGGGCTGGACCTTCATGGCCCTGGTTCTGTCTCACTGCTTCATACTCTACAGTGTTGCTCTGGTCAAGAGGAAATGGATGTGCTTCCTGGCAGGCCTGGCCAGCCTGGCTTCCATCAAGCTGGAGCCCTATAACTCCTGGCAGGTGAGTGGGTCAAGGGAATATAAATCCATAGTGGTGAATCATCATTCGATCGATCCAGTTGAAATCTGAGTGATAGAATATCTGCGTTCAAGGATCCTGCGGGTGATGCTGTTAACTGTGGATCCTCCTTTAGGAAGTCTGGGTGACTGGTTCTTTTGACCTGCAAGACATCCTGTTCTATGGCGGCTGTGGCTTTACCATCATGCGCTGTATGAGCTTTGGCTTAGAGAACTGTGAGAAGAAGGATGGCAACTACACATTCTGTGACCTGATCAAATACAACTTCTACCTCCCCTTCTTCTTCTTTGGACCTATCATGACTTTTGACCAGTATCATGCTCAGGTGAGTTTTCTAAACTTAAACTGAATGGTGCAGACTGATTGAACGGCAGGTTGGGAAAAGATGAGGGTAGATTTAAGGCCATTTTAGGACAGCTGATGCATTTATGGAACACGTTGATGTGTTTATTTAACTCAAGAAGAAAGTCAAAGTTTATTCCAAAATTCCAAAGTTCTGTTCTGTTCTCTGTCCCTATAAAGCACGGACAGAGAACCAAGACTTTATCATCTCTGCAGATGAACCTTCTTTCTCTAGTGTATATAATATGTCTGAACATGCTTGTGTGCTGCTGCCTTCTTGGTGTCTCTTGATAAAGAATTCTTAACTCTACTACTATTACTACTAATAATAATGATGATCTTTGATCTGAATATCTATCTGTTCAATGAATGTGTATGGTGCGGTGTCCATGACGTTTACAAAATAATGACAGCTCGTTGGCAAAGCGTTCACTGCATTGATCTGCTCCACAGGCGAACAACATCAAGCTGAGCCGGAAGGAGAGGGAGTTGTGGAACATCACCTCCCGGGCCTTGTTGCACCTGGGAGTTATTCTGGTGGTGGACGTCTTCTTCCATTACCTCTACATCTTGACCATCCCCAATGACATGAGGCTGGTCAAGCAGCTTTCTGATTGGTCCCTGGGTCAGTGAGTTATTTCTTAGCGGTTCAACCGATGAGGGTTTTTGAAGTCCGATGCTGATATTGATATTTTTGTATTGAATCTGCCGATAGCTGTTATTTTGTGCTGATAATAAATATCTTAATTTTTCCATTTTTGTGCCAAAAAATACAAGTATTCAATGTTTCCCTGTGAATTGATCCTGCCTCTGAAAGATTTAAACCATCACAAGACACTTAAACTCTCCACTGAAATCTACAGTAATGAAATTATTTTAGGGTTAACAGCTCTTTCACGCAGGGAGACCCACCACACCTTTTCAATGGCAGGGAAACCCTTGGATACATTACTACTACTACTACATTTTACAGACTGTTTTTATGTAGCTGTGGTCAGGAAGGACCCTCCATCACATCAGTGATGAAATGTCTAGCTGATATGTGATATTTAATAAAAGACTAATAAGTTACTGCGCAATCCTTATCTGTCAAAGCTTCATCAAGGATGTAGTAAAAGGTGAATGAGTGATGCTCTCCTCCTCCTCAGCAACTACCATCAAGATACCTCTAAGGTGCCACTGAACACCCTATTGCTGTGTATGGATGTGAAGCAGGGTGTTAATGAAAAAAGGCATGCATGCTCTGCAAACCTTGCTTTTTGTTTCTATGCATACCTTTGCAGCCGGTCTGGCCTACTCCAACCTGGTGTACGACTGGGTGAAAGCAGCGGTCATGTTTGGTGTCATCAACACTGTGGCTAGACTGGACCACCTGGACCCTCCCCAGCCGCCTAAGTGTATCACCATGCTGTATGTCTTCGCTGAGACGTAAGTGTCAACTAGCAATCACATGGAGATATTGACCATGCCTAACCTTGAGGTTTTGTCAAAAGATTTATATGAATTATTATTGTCTTCTTTAGGCATTTCGACAGGGGCATCAATGACTGGCTGTGCAAGTGAGTGTTCAGACGTACCAGCTCTTATTGACAATGAAACCGTGTAAAGTCAGTTTTTCTGTACGTGATTCTTCATCAAGTTGATTCTGTTTGCTCACAGCTGAGGTTAAATTCTGCTCAGGTATGTTTATGACTACATTGGCGGAAATCACGACAAGATCTTCAAGGAGCTCCTGGCAACCATCTGCACCTTTGCTATCACCACCTTGTGGCTGGGCCCGTGTGAGCTGGTGTACATCTGGTCCTTCTTCAACTGCTTCGGTCTCAACTTTGAGCTGTGGGTCGCCAAGTTCTTCTCCTTTCCTCCGTTCTCTACCATTGAGGTGAGCGGTGTAATGACAAAATGGATATTCGCTAGAAAGAGAACACTTTCAATCCACAATCTGCGCAAAGTATGATTTCATGTCAAGTCCCTGAGTATGTCCGTTTGTGTTAACTGTCCCCAGGGTGGTATGGGCGAAGCCATGTCACGCCGGATCAGGGGTGTGTTCAATGCCGCCAACTTCTGGGCTATCGTCCTCTACAACGTTCTCTCTCTCAACAGTCTGGAGTTTGCCAAACTGGTGGGGAGGAGACTGATTTTCCAAGGTGGGAAACTACTAAATAAAACAGATCTGGGGAGTTCAGGTTCTCTCTAAGTTCAAGTCGAAGCAGATTCAAGGGTGCGAATAGTATCCTAGACAGACCTCAGAAGAAACTGAATCCTAAGGGGCCCCATCCTTCAGAGATCATATGGCTTTGGCCTCCGCTTTGTTCTGACTTCATTTCTCCTGCTCTTTCCCCACCACTTCCTTCTTCTTTCCTTCCTTGTCCTCTTCCTATCTTTGTTTCCTCCAGGTTTCCCTCTGTCCACCCTTTCAGTGCTACTTGTGACCTACTGTGGCATCCAGTTGGTGAAGGAACGGGAGCGAAAACAAGCCCTGTTGGATGACGCAGAGCCGGTGGATGGGGGCAAAGAAAAAGCAGAATAAACAGATAGGAAGACTGAGTTTAAAAGACGTCAGCTTCAACAACCCCTTACATTGTTCCATCCTCGGCCGTGTAACAGCCAGACAGCACCTATATTGTTCACAAGTCTGTGCTTTTGCTTTTGTTCGTCAGAAGCGAGGCAGTGTTTTAGACTGCGAAATATCCTCAAGTGCACTTGCTGTCGATAATCGCCAGACGTTCTTTGGCACAAACCCACCGATGGTGCATTTTGTATTTGTATTTTATCCTAACAAAACAAAGATTGTTTAACAAATTATAAGCCTGCCAAACATTTTTTGAAGATATAGCTAATATATTGAAGAAGAGGCAGTATTGTAATGGTTGGTTGTCTCCTGTGTTTGTTGTTGATGTATCAAGTATCCGAGGCAGATGAGAAGTTTTAGCTGGTTTATTTTTTTGGTTTTGCCTCAGACGCCTTAGACCCGAACCATGACAACTTTTACCCTTACTGAAAAGGTTTGTCCTTTTAAACTTGAACTCTAAAAAGGTGCAATTTGTGTAGCGTAATATATAAACATAGGCTGCTGTTGGAGACTGTGGTCCTCCATGTTGTAAGTTGTGGTCCTCCGATTGTAATGTATTTGCTACACTGTCAATAAGCAGAAATGCAAAAACACCATGTACGGGAAAGTGATATAGAATGTATCAGTTGACTAGATCTCTATTTATATTATTAAAACTGAATGGAATTCAGTCCAGCTCAAGCACTGAGACCCTTCCACGCTGGAAACAGAGCATGACTGCTTTACTCCACTACCATTATCTTCCACAGCAGATTAGGTGTGACATTTCTGCATATCTTCCCCCTCTCATATGACCAGCCTGTGAACATGCAACGGTTAGGCTGAGGCCCTCAGTTCACTATGAAAGCCAACAGGCTCAGCGGGGAATATGGGTCAGTCTTCTTCTGCCTGTCACCAAAATCTGCAGTATATCTTCAGTGTAACAGACAATGGAAAGTGTGTGGAGTGTCATGCCTTTTCTGGTTGAAAGGTTTCTATTTGAAAAGTGTCCGTTTCAATGGTTTGACTTGAATTAAAATTTTGTTTCATCCAGAAGAGATATTTCTGCTCTGGTTTTTATTGGTTTCAATATGAAGAGGAAAGAATAAAAACCTGTTTGGATAAAAAAAAAATGGCTGAGTTGTTGTTGCCTACTTGTACTGGAGTAGAATATACATTGGATAACTTGGATTACTTTATTTATGGTGTAGTCAGAGGTTATCATCTATCGCCACAAGATGGCCTTGTTTCACTGCAGCGCTCTGATGAGCCACTGGACTTGTTGAGGGTAGACACGGACATTAGAACTGTATGTCTTTTTTTATGAGAATGCTAAAGAAATCAGAGTTGAAAGTTGATCATCCACTACTGTTAATACACTTTTTTTTCATCACACAATGACTGATGAAATAATTTCTATTTGTTTTTCTCGTCTATTTATTGCTCCCAATATGGAACTCATTAAAGTCAAGTGTGTGAAAAGAGGTAGAAGTAGCTACTAGAAAGAGGCGGGAGAAGTTGAGAGATTTGATCATGTTTCTCTAAAATAAGGGCTTATGCTAAGGTCTTGTGTCAAGGGCGGTTTATTTAAAACTGACTCATTTGTCTTCTAGAAACTTCCCTTGCCTATATATTAGCTCCACTGACTTACATGTAATATGGTGGACTGTTCCTTTCTCAACGTCACTGTAAATCCCTTTCACCTATCCAGACCAGTATCAGATTGCAGTGGGATGAAAAAAAAACAAGCAGAGTGAAAGAGTAGTTATTTCATCAAAGTAATAGGACCCTGCCAGGCAGACCGGTGAGAGGTTGTGGTGGTTTTAACATGCCAACACCCCCTTGCTTAGTCATTCAGCTGTTTGTGGAGGACTGTTTGGTGCATGAGTGGATAGGTCCTTTTCCCCATCCACCAAAATGGATTCCTCAGCTTTGTGAGGGCCCTATCTATAAATACCCCCTGACTTGCTGGGTGTCTGACAGCCAGAGACAGCTGCAGCAACCAGCCTACCCGTGGAGAGTATCCACAGCAAACCTACGTAGCACTGCGAATACCCGGCAGTTCTGTTCTGCTGTGGGGAGCAAGTAGGGCGCCCCTCTTCTAAGCCTCTCCCTCCCAGGAAACCCAACCAGGATAAGGAGACAGAACAAAATGGCTGCCATGACCATCGACCCGGTGGAGCAGCCACGGATGTACCAACAGACCCTGCTTCAGGATGGACTCTGTGACCTCTTGGAGAATGACAAGTTTGTGGACTGTGTCCTCAAAATCCAGGACAAGGAGTTCCCCTGCCATCGTCTGGTGCTAGCCGCCAGCAGCCCCTTTTTCAAGGCCATGTTTCTGTCCGACCTGGAAGAAAGCAAGAAACGCGAGATCATCCTCAAAGATGTGGAGCCGGGTGTTATGGGAATGATCCTGCGTTACCTTTACACCTCTGACATTAACTTGACAGAACAGAACGTCCAGGATATCTTCATGGTAGCTAACATGTACCAGATCCCCTCCATCTTCTCTGTGTGTGTGTCCTACCTCCAGGAGAAGCTGGTGCTGGGCAACTGCTTGGCTATCTTCAGGCTGGGGCTGCTGCTCGACTGCCCCAGGCTCGTGCTGGCTGCTAGGGAGTTCATCTGTGAACGCTACCAGGTTATTGTCAGGGACCAGGACTTCCTCCAGCTTGGCCCAAGCGAGTTAGCCTCCATCATCACCTCAGACGCCCTCAACGTTGAGCGGGAGGAGGTGGTGTTCGAGTCCCTGATGGAGTGGGTCCGGCATGACGAGAAAGATCGACTCAAGGACTTGCCAGAGCTGTTGCATTGCGTCCGTTTCCGGCTGATACCTTTGGGCTACCTCAACGAAAAAGTGGAGCGTCACCAGTACATTCGGTTCAACCAGGAGATCGAGATGGCACTGCAACTCGTCAAGGATGCGCACAGAGGTCGTCTCCCAAAGCCCAGGAAACCCAGCGGTGAAGGGGCAAAGGGGGGAGAAGGTAGCGAGGAGAGGGAGGACGATGAGGAGGGTTTGCTTCCGGGTATCCTCAATAATAACCCTCGGTTTGGGATGTTTGAGACGGATCTGATACTTATGATCAGCAACACAGGGACCGTGGCCTATGACCCGGTAGGAAACGAATGCTTTGTGGCCTCAGAATCCACAGAAATTCCCAAGAACCACTGCAGCTTGGTGACTGAGCAGAACCAGGTGTTTGTAGCCGGAGGGCTGCTCTACAATGAGGACAACAAAGACGAGCAGTTCAGTTCCTACTTCCTACAGGTACTGTATCAACCCCCGTATAAACTACAAACCCCATCATTACCCCATCGGAATCTGAGAACAAATGACCTCTGCCATCATTTCTCTGTATTCAAAGATCTCATATCACTCAATGAAAACAAACCTTTTAAACTGTATTCATAAAATGCATATTTCATGTGGATCTCATCGCTCACCTGTATATCCTCTTCAATCCCAGTTTGACCCAGTAAGTTCAGAGTGGCTAGGGATGCCCTCGCTACCCAACCCACGGTGTCTGTTCGGCTTGACAGAAGCGGAGAACTCCATCTTTGTTGTGGGCGGCAAGGAACTGAAGGAGGGAGAGCACGTTTTAGACTCAGTCATGATCTATGACAGACAGTAAGTACAGACTCCAAATTTAATTTAGCGCTGTATTTGTCATAGTCCATACTGTAACTTTTTAAAAGAAAATGCTACTAAAGGGAAGGTTCTGGATGTTTAGAAACCTGTTCTATGGCCCTCTCTACATTCAAATAGTCAGCAATGCCCAATAAAGTATGAAACCATCACTCTCACGCCATACACTTCCATAGCTACTGTAATCCATATATAAAACTATATGACTATAAGGCTTCTAAAAATCTTGAACCTTCCCATCAACTTCTCATAATTTTTCTCAGAGCTGTTTTTGTCTGTAGAATCACAGAGTTCAAGATCACTCATGATGTTTAATTCTATTTTTTTTATTTTCCCACAGGTCATTCAAATGGGGAGAGTCAGACCCTCTGCCTTATGCAGTCTATGGCCATGGGACTGTATCACACAATGGTCTTGTCTACGTCATGGGAGGAAAGTCAGAGAGCAAGTACGTGTATAACATCTCACTCAACTCATTTCCAAAATGCTGTCTATCCATTTTGGGAGAACAAAGAATCATAACCTTCCTCATTTATTATCACAGTCAGCAATAATTGTGCACAACGCCTTAAAATATGTCTCCCTGTTTTTATGTCCCTTGCAGAAAGTGCATGAGGAGGGTGTGTGTCTACAACCCCACCAAGTTTGAGTGGAAGGACCTGGCCCCGATGAAGACGGCCCGGTCCCTGTTTGGTGTCACCGTCCACCTGGACAAGATCTTTGTGGTGACGGGGGTCACAGACACAGGCCTTACAAGCACTGTGGAGGTCTATGACATTGCCACCAACAAGTGAGACAATTGTTTTATACTTTATGACACTGTTGCAAGATGTAGCAATGGTTCATTGTTACGAAATGACTACTGAACCCAAGAATAGACCCTGAATAGCAGCAACTGAGGTGATCAGTAGCTCAAGCATGCTCACGTCAAGGAAAACGCTAGTGGTACTATGTGTCATACCATGAGATCATCATCCCTTCTTGTGTGTTTGTGTATATATATATGTGTGTGTGTGTGTGTGTGTGTGTGTGTGTGTGTGCATTGTGCTGTTGTGTTCCAGGTGGTCTGAGTTCACAGAGTTCCCTCAGGAACGCAGCTCCCTCAGCCTGATCTCCATGGGGGGTGACCTGTACGCTGTGGGGGGTTTTGCAATGATGCCCAGTGAAACCAGCGAGGAGCCCGTCCCAACAGAGATGACCGACATCTGGAGGTGAGACAAGCTACATTAAGTCAACGTGCTGGATGAGCGGTTGCAGTCATAAAGCTGTCATAAAGGTTGAAGCTACAAAGAAACACATTTTATAACTTTTTGTTTTACGTTTTTGACCCAAGATATAGAGAATCAGTGGTGTTTTTTCCCTTTAATGCCAAGTCACTCTCTCTGGGAAATACATCACTTAACATTACAGTCATTTAGCACATGCTTTTATCCAAAGTGATTTACAAGGGAGATAGTTAACACTATGTAGGGATTAAACCCACGACCCTGAAACTGAGAGTCTCACACTCTACTGACTGAGCTGTCCAGGCCAGACTGCAGAAGCTGTTTAACCTATGTAGGTGTCTGAGGAGGGTATGGGGCCATGCTACTCTAAAACACTTCTTTTTCCCACAGATACGAGGAGTCGGAGAATAGCTGGAATGGGATTTTGAGAGAGATTAGCTATGCAGAGGGAGCAACAGTTCTTCCTGTGTGTCTCAATACTCTGCGTCTCACCAAGTTATAACTGTGTGAACTGTTAGCCATAAAGTTAAACATATACATAATTCAGTGTACTAATTTTATACTGCTGTGCCCAAAACCAGCTAAAGGAGTGTTTCAGGGCTTTAAGGGTTTGGTTTAATTGGTCCCTGTAGACAAGATAGTGTTATTAATTCAGAATCCAGTTGTTGTATCTTGTGTTCTACAGCAGGGGGCGACAAATACACACTAACTCTTCAAGTAGGGAACTGGGTTAAGTCAACATGAGTTAGAGATAGTTGCATCACTTCTTGTATAAAAACCTAAAATGTTTATTGAGTACTATTTGTCACTTTTTTGTTATTTGTTACATTATTTCCTATGTTTTCTTTATTCCTCATTCGCTTTATATGAGGCAGAAATAAAGATGATGGCGTATTGCTTCGCTTTCAAGTGTTTCACTGATTAAACCACACAGAAGACCAATCCACGATGTTTTATTTATTTGACTTTATGTTCAGTAATATCTTTGACAGACGATTCCATATACTGTACAGTGGGCTACAGTATTAAACAATATTTACATCAATATTTACATGCCAACAAATAAAGAACACTTAAATCAACATTATGGACACTCTGCAAATACCATGAACAAGGAACATACAGTATTACATTGTAAACATTGACTTCCAGTTGACACCTGAGGACTATAACTCTTCACCATGGAACACATAATAAAACTATTCTTCAGCCATATATACAGTTTCATTTATATACAATAACTATGTGACATTTAGTCTGAGGTACTTTCACTTAATCCTACTCAAAATGAAAGGGAAATAAAGTAAACATTGTACTCCGTACTCCAAACTTCACACTGTCACTATTGGTGAATATTAAGATCTGAAAATATGTTTTCTGAGGAGCAGGTGGCATTGAACATTGAACATTGAACAGAGAGACCCAGAAAATCAACCATCATGCATGTTGTCATTAAGCTTGATGAAGCATATTACATCAAAACATGCTAACAGTGACATATATATATTCTCTGTGTGAATATATATATAGTAATAGAGAAGAAAATAGAACTAATAATGATGTCTATGCAATCAAGTGAATGGAAGCTACTCACTGACACCACATCATAACTCACTGAAGTTTGGAACAAAAATAATCATCTAGTAATTGAATACATCTGGCCCATTAGTTGCAAGACACTAAAAATGAATGTCTGCTGACCGACCATGCACTCAGCAACTAAAAGCCTCTGTAATCTGAGATAAATTTCACAAGCGGGAGCTTTTGTCTCTCCTCTGGAATGTTATCCGGCAGTAATTCAGCTGAGTGTACGCCCCCATATAAAACTGTCATAGGCAGGCTGAGAACATGGAGTTGGTTATGCTATAGATTCCTCCCTGGCCACTGTTACTGCAGACAGCAGTCCTGCAGCCCACGACTATTGTTAATATTGTTGCCACTGGTCCCCTAGAAGCAACATAGGCCATTAGGAAAAGTGCTTTGAGTCCTCTTGCGTAACAGATCCTTTTAATAACCATATTGCTTCTTATAGGATGCTTCTTATCAGATGGAAAATGTTGGCTAGGAGTCACATTTCCTTTTTTTTTTGGATTCACCCTACAGCATTCTGCAGTGGGTTGATACTTAAATGACCGAGTGGGTTGATTTTCATCAACATTTACTTAATGGCCCAGCGTGCGTTTGCTGTGTTTGCTGTGATCTCAACAAAGTGTTACATAGTGCAAACTAGGGTTAGACTGATTTATCAGTTTGCTGATATATTGATACGATAGTCATGTCCTCCACCTCCGATGGTGATGGAGGTTCCTCCCTGACCACAGCAACAGAAAAACAGTCTGTAAAACCTGATGACATTTTATTTTATGCATTTAATTGTTAAATATGTTTTTTGTTATTGGATTCTTCATTTATAGGCAGCATTGTATCCCAGTTTCCCTGGCATTGAATAGGTGAGGTCATTCTACCTCAGCTGCTAACCTACCCTCCAGATTTGTATTGGTTTTGGTGGAGAGTTTTTGTCCAATGAAGGTCGAAATGCTATTTCAGAGGCTTCTCCACCCTGACAAAAATGCAATTGCGCAGGAAAGCACTGAATACTAAAAAAAAATAAGAAAAACCTTGAATATAGAAATAGACCTGTGACTGAACAGAGATGCAAGTTAACCTTTACAGAGGAAAAGCAGAGAGTTGCGGTCAAACACTTGATTGTGCTCCGACTGAAAACAGCTCGGCTGCCTCCTGCAGGAACAGTCAGATGGCAGAGAAGTGCTCCTGACAAGCAGACGCCCGGCGTGTCGTAGGGCTGGATTTGGTCAACATGGTGATCTGGGTGCTGAAGTTGTTGCCATTGCTGCCTGTGGAGGGCTGCTGGTACTTAGTGTCAGCGCCCAGGAACCTCTGTAGCATCCACCTGCACCACTTACGCTTAATCTCCGCCTGCACCTGTAGGAGCAGACGGGGAGGTGGAGAGCGGCGTTACGAGGAGGAAGACAAACAGGAAGACGTGGGAGAGGAGAGGGTACCGGGCTCAAGTGGCGGGTAGAGAAGGAGACTTTTAACTGGATTTAACTGTTTGTATTTGCGCCTGTAAGTGTGTTCTCACCTCTCCGTTCAGGAAACAGTACAAGACCGCAACAACAAAACCCTGAGGGAGGGAGGGAGAGAGAGAGAGAGAGAGAGAGAGAGAGAGAGAGAGAGAGAGAGAGAGAGAGAGAGAGA
>CABFOQ010041689.1:0-34524 GCA_900660455.1 Gephyroberyx darwinii
GGGAAGAGATGACCCCACCACTGAAACCCAAGCCTGCCAGCAAGGTGCTAGTCACCACTGATGCCACTGTGGCCTGGCTGCCACTAGAGGAGGGGCCCATTCCTGTTGCCATGGAGACAAAGGAGAAGGGGATGCCAGAGGAGGTCCAAGTGGAAGAGCCAGAGCTGATGGGAGCCATGTCTGCAGAAGACACTGGAGAAACTGTTGGCTGAGGGGAGAGAAAGTGAAAACACAAAGTTGAAGTGGTTACAGTTCCTATCTATCTTAACAATATCATGTCAATGTCACTCTAATATGCAAAAGGAAATTTGTGCTGCCATCTTCTGGTCAACTCACCATCCCAGTTTTCACAATACGTGATCCTTCAAATATTCTTGTTGTATTAGCTGGAAAACAAAGGAGAAAAACAAAAACTAAAAATCCAGAGGATTTGCTTGATACAGAGAAATTTGATCCTCTCCTCTAAAAATACATGATGATTTGATGGCTGAAGGGTTTTGGCAAACTACCTCTGAACAGCAGTGTTTGGCTGAAATCACTGCGCAGGTCTTGTCGACATACTGCCTGCACTCTGAACAAGTACAGGATGTCAGGAGACACATTAGTTATCACTGCTTTCTGCAAGAGAAAAGACGTGTGCGTGCGTGCACACACACACACACACACACACACACACACACACACACACACACACACAAACACACCATTAGTACCGGTTGAAACACTGTACAGATATGTTTGTAGTTGAACAACCATTTAAAACTGTGGATGTTGCCAAAAATGAAAACATGCCAAGCCACTATTTTGCTTTCGTTCTATGACTCACCAGTTTGTTGTGAGCAGTAGTTTAACAACCTCTGCACTTGCCTAATCTTAATTGTGTTGTGTAGTTTGCAGCTGGCTTTATTTATATTTTAAATTGGTCTTCAGAATGGAGGGGTGCCTACATTTCTGGTTTTGAGTGGTTCACAATTGATTGTCTCTGGTGGCAGAAAGCTAGTGGTTCTTCAAAATAATTCAGATAAAGGTGTCCAGAGATAGAAATTGAAAATTGAAATGGAAATGAAGTGGGCAAAATAAGAGAGGGCTGGTGAGAGGGGGGAGAGGACAGACAGTGCTCAGTATATCCACACAGAGAGTGAAGTCAGGCACAGGCACACAAATAACTCTTTCTGAGAAGATTTTGTGCTAGAAAGTAGTTTATATTAATAATATGAACTTTATTACTTTACAACTTTAGTACTTTACAAAAACACACTTTAAAAAGTGCTTTACAGAGAATAAAACATTTAATTAAAACTAAAAATAAGTAATAAAAATAAAGAATCCAACAAGAATAATTGTTTTTAAAAATGGGTTTCAAGAAATGATGTAAAAGACTGAACCGATGTAGGTAGTAACCTTAGGTTCTTGGGTAGGTTATTCCACAGTATAGGAGCCCTAATGGAGAACACCTTTGTCTTGAGTGTAGACCATAGACTATAGAAAATAAGACTAGACTGGAAGAGAAAGCAGGGCTCTGTCCAAGGACCTCAGGGTAAAGTCTGGCCCGTAGGGAGTTAAAACATTGCTAATGTAGTTGGGGGCAAAACCATGCAATGCTTTAAAAGTAATCAGTAAAATCTTAAAGTCAATTCTAAAACTAAGAGGTAACCAGTGTGAATGCTAAACTGGGGTGATATGGTCTCTACATTTGCACCAGAGAACTGCAGCTGTGAGAGGGATTTTGAGTGATGCAGGAGTAAAGGGAATTATACTAATCTAAGCGAGAGGGAATAAATCAAATCAGCTGAGGATAGTAGTAGTGGTTTAATGTTTTGAAATAGTTCTCAGCTGCACAAAGCCAGTCTGCACAACACTTTAAATTGCAATCCAAGAACATCCCTAGGTTCTTAGCTGCGGGTTTCACGTTAGAAGCTAAAATCCCCAGTTTGCTGTGGATCAAGGAGAGTCAGGGGGGCCAAAAGCACAATGTCGGACTGCTTATTGTTAAGTTGAAGGACATTCTTGGAGTTCCTCCTCTTAATATCGAACGAGTGTCTGTCAAGACAGTTAGGGTTTGCTGGGCTTTAAAGGGAGGTATAACTGGGTGTCATCCGCATAACAATGGAAGGACATACGACTGAGGGAGAGGACATACAAGGAGAATAAGATTGGGCCTAACATAAAATCCCGCAGATATATTTAACCCCCACAGGTCATATCTTGGGAGGAGGAGGATATTACCTATTGAGACAGTGAATGTTCTGTTGGAGAGATAAGTCTAGTACCGGATTTATTTTAAGTGCAAACCCAGTATTTAAGCAGTCAAGTTGAATTGCATCAACGGTGTCAAAAGCTGCACTGAGATCTAAAAGAACTAAAATTGCACCTGCGTTTGTTGCCAAAAGAAAGTCATCTGCGCAATCAGAGAGCAATCTCTGCTGTGCTAAAACCAGACTGGAATTTTTTAAAATTATTATGAATTAATGACAAGTTTCAATCAAAGCACATATTTGGACTTATATACAATAGGCCTGCTTCAAAGACAGATTAGAATTGCCATTTTAAAAATAAATAAATAATGGACGACACTCAAACTGACAAAAGCCACAAGCTATCAATGCATTACACACGTATGTCTGTTACACTCATCAGTGTGTGTGACAGGCCTCTGTGTCTATTCTCAGCCATGTGAGTGTTTGGACCCTCATATCAACCAGTGTCCATCACAACCTGTCACATCCCATACACACTGTCACTGATCCTGCCACTCTCTGATCCCGTCTGGATACATCTGAGGCTCAGCCAACCAATCAAAGCTGTTTAAACTACATCTATCAAAAAAACACTAAATCCAGACAATCTCTTTGTTCTCTGACAGCAGGTCTTTAAAATAAAATGTTACTCCCCTTCACAGTTGTGGTAGGCTATGATATTACTTACCATGCTCTGGTCTCCAGTCTTGGTGAAGGTCTTCTCATTAGCTACATCACTTTTTACCCAGCTGTAGGACACCATGTAACTGGTAATGGGTGGGTGGTAGATGGTCAGTGGTCTCTCCCAGCTCACCATCAACGCTGTCTGGTTCAGTGGTTGGATCTTCATGCTCACTGGAGCACTACTGCACACTGAAAACCCAGAGAGAAGAAGGTGGTTGAGAGGAAGAAGAAGGAGGAAAAGAATGAGTAAACACGGTAAAATTAGTCCTAAAAATGCATGTGTGTGGGTAGAATCCAAGTAGGCTTTTGAAGAAACCTCTTATTACTGTCTGCTGCTTCAGACAGTTGATTCAGCCATTCTCACTCACAAAACCTCCCTTGGTCTAGGATAATACGGAAGCTCAATAAAGAAACAACCCCTAAGGCTTGAATGGGGTCAGGCACAACCTCAGGAGTCAATGTAGGTAATCAATCTGGAGTCTGTTGTATCTTTTCTGTTTTTGCTTTATGCCAGAACACCACAGACGACTCCAGGTAGAATACCAAACAGGCAGTATAAATACGCAACATTGATAATTCCTCTCTGTGCTTCATTTGCAAGATCCTGTCTGTGCTACCTTGAAGAGGACAACCAGTTTGTGATAATGATGTATGAGACCTCAAGGTGGCAGTGTAGGCTGCAGCATGGATATTTATAGAAGGATCTGTCAATAAGAGAAAGGGACAGTCCAGACATGTTTCTGAACACACTGGGGTGATAGCAATCAGGATCCAGCATCAACTGATTATATGACAAATAACGTGTGTGGACATAGAAATTGTCACCACAGTCTCTATGGTAGAAATGATGTATGAAATGTGAAATAGAGCAAGCATAGGAGGCAAGAGGAAATCAGTAAAACCCTGGGATTTGTGTGTGAAAGGGGAGTAGGAGTGACAGAGGGGGAATAAAACAGTGGTGAAAAATTGTTGAGAGGTGCTGATAAGGTGTGACAGGTGTGAAATGACAGGACAATCTGTTGGATGTCCTGTCAACTTGAGTAGCTCAACAATAGTCCATCAGCCAAGGATATCATCACTGTCGTACTGCTTGCATCATTACTGTCATCGTCATCATCTATTTCACTATCCACACTAATACAAGTAACGCAAAAAATATTTTATATCGAAATATATTCACAAATTGTTACACAACTACATGCACAACTTTCCTTTCCTTTCTCCTGTGGGTCACAATGTACACCAAGTGCCCTATATTATTTAGAAAATGATGTTCTTTTGATCTGAGGCTATTGTTCATTATCAGTGTTAACCTTTAAAGAAATGTTGCACTTATTTACACCCTTGGCTGCAAACTTAATTAAAGCTCTTCTAAATGTTTTGATTGGTAAACTGCACTTCAATTTAAATTCAATTATGTCAAGTATGACCAATCTAGAGCACCAGGCTCATGGTACAAAATATCCCTCTTAGATCTTCTGTTGAGCATCAGCTTCTGCATCTCAATGCACAATATGGCTTTGCTGTTATTTACTCTCATATGTGGATTACATTGATGACTAATGGAATGTTAAGTTATTGAGACCTAGGATAATATGCCTAAACCATAACTCTACTATCAAGTAGCACATCAAGATTGAGATGGTGTATGTAAGGGCAAGATTTCCTCCTGTCTTCTCTAGAGAGACTGAATAAGAATCTCACAGTAAATTGTCCATTACCACCTTTATACCCAGTGGAATTAAGGCGGAAATTTAAGGGACATTTGCTCCCTCAGAGCCAACATTCTTTCCTCACTCATCAATTCAGTAAAAAAGAAAACAACTTAAAGGATCGTACCGACATCTACTCATTTAAAATACTGTTCATAGACTTAATCAATTTGTATCCATCATTGTGGAAATACTGCTGTTGGTTTTGTGTTGAAAAATTGAATTAGGAATTCAAGTGCATTTCAGAGGTGTTTTTGAATGGTGCTTCATCATTATCAGTAATCCGGAAGGTACACTTCATTAATGCATTTTCAAACAAATACATTTACCAACCCCTTGCAAAAAATTGTCTGTTGTTAAAAATAAAGAAAAAACAGTGAAAACATTTGATTTCTTGAGCAATCACTCTCACTCTCTACCTATCCCTGGTATGTCCACCTACTAGCTCCATTTTGGACAGGATTGCTGAGGATACAGAACGATCTCACCACTCTTTGCCCCTACCCTAAGATAATAGGCAGTGTATGAAATCTAGGGTTTTTTGCTCACACAAAATACTACTGGTGTAAGTTCAATGTCACAAGGGTGTAAATAATTGTGGCACTTTTACCACAGCATAGTTACCTCAGTCAGGGTGAGACACACAACTCCTCTAATACCTGGGCGCTATCAAACTTCAGCACAGTGTGGTAAAAATAATTTTCTACAAATCTATCTTTCTACAAAATTATTTAATTCTTTATTGAGAAGCATCTAATGAATAGAAGGGTGAAAGAAATTAATAAAAATCAACCCTTAACTATAAATGTCACACCTCAGCTGCAATTTTTCACACAACTCCTATAATCCTCTCCTCAAATGCAAATTCATTTTGATGATGTCACAGGATACTTCTGGGTTATTCACTGATTTGTTTGTATGAACTGCTGCAATACAGTAATGTGAGGCGCTATATATTGCCCGATTTTGATGATCAAAATACACATACATACATTTAATAACAAATCACATTGTTGTATAAGCAGTGCTTTTAACTATGTATGTAATATGTTATAAGATAGGTTTGCGCACAGCTCAATTGCTAACCTTAATTAACAAATAGCATAATATTACTGTTTTTCCATAGAAGAGACTAAGGCACCAGATCAACTAGGAAGCCAGAGACCTAAGATCAAATAAACTGCTTATTATTTAGGTCTCTAATTCACTGCCACAAATGTACTGTGGGACTATATAGAATCTGTACTTGTTCTTTGTGGCTAAAATGATGGAACATACTGTCATGGTGTGGCCCTGGCTCTCTCAACATTTACAAGCCAAGTCATCATTTACTGTGAGCTAATGAACAACAACGTCACACAACCTCGACAGATGTCACCCCTAAAGATAAGATTGACACTTTCTACTCCTGGTGGATCCCATGAAGAAGGATTCTTTTACTTTAAAACAGAGAAATAGAGGTGAGAGGGAGAAAGAGAATACATGAGTGAGATGAAGGGGAAGCACAAAAAAACAATGGGGAGACATTGTCCACATTCTTTCTGCCTGCTGACATAATGCCACAAAAGCAATTTCACAACTTCATTTGTATGGGTCTATTTTAGCTGTGTCTCATATTAATGATGATTGCTGATAGAGCCTGTTAGAGCGCTCCAACTTCATCACAAGCATTTCCAATCAATTATCCCTGCCAGACACCAACAACACCAGTTTTTACAGGAGCAGCAGCCTTTTTCTGCAGTCTCAATACTTCCTGCACTGTTCCATCAAAGCAAGGACTGTGAGGTGCACACAGAAACACAAAGACATTCAAAAGATATTCCAAAAAAGCTCAATATTAGATTTGTACTAGGTGAATGACAAATGTACTTTGGCGTGTGAATAAGTGAATGACAGAGTGGGAGTATGGTGCAATATCATTGCGGTCCTGTATCTCGAGATTCAAGAGCTAATAAAAGTCAATAAAAGTCTTTCTTACAACATTTTAGAGTTTATCCAACAGGGTTTGAAAGGATTTCATAAGACCAAGGGTGGTTCAGTTTTCTCAACCAATGGAGCATTATGTAATCCTTCAATTGAAGTGAAAAATGGAGTTGCAAGGTTTTCACATGACAACAATGATATGAAAGAGATGTAGCTTACCTCTTGAAGCCTCAGTGCTATGAGGGTTTCTCGGGACATCTCTCTGCCAGGCATCTTTTACAGCTGACTTAAAGACTACTCTATTGCCCAGGTCCTGCAGGGGCCGGTAGTTGTTCCTCAGGTACTCTACAGACTTGACATGGTCCTGCTGCTCTGTGGTAAAGATGGAGTAGAAGGCCTCCAGCTAGAAAGAAAGAGAGCAACTTTATTGTGGCAATTTTTAGTGCCTTTGTTATTGTGTGTGTTAGACTGTAACATTATGGAGGACCAGGTTTGTAGCCACTTGGAGCAGAGCACTTGCAAAAACTACTCCACAAGCATCAGCAGGCAAGAACCTGAATCATCATCTTGGCTACCTACAGGGGTGTAACTTTTCAATGGGGCAAATCTGCGGCCATCGATTGCTTTGAATGATCTCCTGCAGTGTGCAGTAATGACTACACATTACAGATGCTCTGGAATCAATGTGTCCTATGCATGGTTGGAGAAATGAATTACAGAATCATAAAAGACTATTGGTAAGTGTCACAAACATTGTAGCTGTGGTCAATATTCTTGCAGCAGAAGTAATTTCAGAACAAAAGATTTGTCCTCTGCCAGTTTATGGAAATCCCACTGAGCCCTGCAAATGTCTACAGCACAGAAGGCTCTAGAGTCTAGACTCTAGACTGTAGTGGATATGTAGCTGTGTAACCCAAGCCTTGTATGTATAAAATCTGCACCAAATGACCGTGTATGGGATCAGCAAAAGCGCAGTGCATGATTTGGCATATATTATGCCTCAATAGCAAGGACAGCAAAACCAGTGGGTGGTATTGTGTAGAGCATAGGTGAGCGTTGCTAGAAGGGATCATTTTAAGTCACCACGCATTAAACACTGAATTGTTTAAGGGAAACTCAACCATTAAATAAATTCACGTTATTCCAATCATCTTGGACATTTAAATCAATCAACATTTTTGTACTCGAATGACTTTAATAGTATGGTAACCAGCCTCGCTTTGTGGATGGAGGCAGCACTCAATTTAAGAGCCTATAGTCACTGTCTGTGAGACCAATAGTATGATGTATGTCTCAGAGATATCTCAAACTCTCCATCTTTCAAATGCCAGTAATTGGCTGTACCTTCCTGCTTAATCATCCACTATATAGGCAGTTATGGTTTGATATGCAGAGGAGTGGAGAGGAGTTGGGAGTGAAGGAGAGAAAAGGAGAAAAGAGGAGAGGTAGACGAGGGGAAAAATTGCTTATGTGTAGACACTTTAGGACAGCAAGTGATCCGTTGGCTGTGTGCAAATGGGATCTGACTGTGTGTGGAGATAGAATATAGCTGTGCATGTGTGTGTGCGTGTGTGGACTAAACACACCTGTGAGTAGGACAGATATACAGGCCTGGAGAAGATGATCCACTCCACTACCTTGCTGCAGGGTGGTGTAGTGAGAGAGCCAGTGTATCGGTAATAACTGTCCAGCGACGATGGCAGCAAATCCCTCAGGATGAATGACCTGAGGTTGGTCTCCTTCTCTGCATAGGAACAAACACGGGAGCAAACATGTCAACATCAGAAAGAAAAGCACAGTCTCCTCTCGGCTTATCATTCATTGTTTAAAGCATCCCAAAAAGTCTTGAGTTGCATGTTACACCAACATTTACAAGGTCATTTCATTTTGCTCTACCAGTGACATTTTTAATGTTATCTTAAACCCTTCACTAGTGGAATGATGGTGGCAGCATTTAAAAGCCTCTCCTTCTGTTATCTATCTGGCCAGATCTCAGTACTTAGATGGGCCGAGAGAGGAACAAAGGAGGACAGTATGGGACAATGAGATAAAATGGACAGCTCTGACAGCTGATTCATGACTGGGTGGTAGCCTGCTCTGCTCTGACAACTGTGGCCTGGACCACTGGGATTAGAGGTAGATCCAAATGTCTACAGTATCTGTTCTGTTCTCTGATCAGAACTAGGCAAGGTGATGTAAACCAAGTCGAAATGAGTTTCTGATCTAGGGGTAGATCTCTTTATCTACTGCAAAAACACTGTGCAGACTATGTAATCAGGATGCGTTTTCCCTAAACTCTGCAGTGAAAAACCCAAAGACAGCTTCAATCTAATTTCATTTGTCACATCTATTTCCTTATCTAAACGTCTAAACGTTATCTAAACGTTTTGGAGTGTGGTGTGTTTGACAGGAGAACTGAGGGGTTGTAAGCCTCTGTCCGTGCCTCATCTATACTCATTGTGCCAATTTCAGTATTCACAGCCTCTCTTCTCCCTGTCTTCACACAGTGTACGTGCCCTATCGCTTATGGGCCACCAACATGCTGACGGATGGATGACTGTGGTTAACGAGCTAGTGGAAAACCCATCATGCTAACAGAGGAGGAGGCTATAGGAGCATTAAGCAGCCAGCAGGAAGAGGCTCCATCACCCAAGAACCGCCACACCCTCACAAGCTCTTTCCGCAGAGAGAAGCTGTGGTGTTAGCACGTATCCCCTTGCCATTACCAGCCTACATCGCACAACATCAAGCTTCCATCAGGGAATTTCATCAGAGAGCACGAGGAGTGAGATAATAATTGGGAGAGGCTAATGAATCCCAGCACTAGTTTTGTGAAATCAGCATAAGAGTGATCAGTTCATGCCCATATGCTGGGACTTTATTAACACGTCCTCTTCAGTGTATGCCCACAGTGTCAGTGTTGTAAAACAAGTCATACGTGTCCATGTAAACAGAGCTGCCATGTCCCCCACTGCAGCAAGGGATTACAAAATGCTAAAACACATCTGGTTATGCTCTGGTGGAGACATGGTATAACTCATGCATGCAGTGAAACCAGCAGAGTAACTCTAATTTAAGAGATTGTTCCTCCATGAGGCACAACTCCCCATGGCAATAGATGTTTTTCGTACTTTGTGCAAGATTTATTTAAGGTTTGTTCAATAGGGGACACACAAAGACACACCAAAAACATACAAGTCAGATATACACAGAAAAGAATATAATAGTGAAATCTACCAAACCTTACAAGCATTTAGTAAAAAGTTCAAGAAATGAACAAAAGTGAATAATGGTGAGGGGAAAGGGAGAAAAGGAGAGGCTGAGAAAGTAAAAAGAGAGTGAAGGAAAATAAGGAAGAAAGCTAGGAGGAGGGGGTTCAGACATGGGGGATGAGGCAATTGCTCCTTCATACATGGGGGGTCAAATGTTATGATGTATTAATGTGCATCAGTCACTATATGCTACAAAAAAAGATACAATGGGGTCCAAAAGTCTGAGTCCACTACCAAGAACTCTTTTGTTTCATAATTTATCAAAAACTAATACAAATATTTAGTCAAATGATATTTCTCACAAGATTACACAAAAATAAAAGTTAAAAAAAGTTTGGTAGTATTTACGGAAAGTTAAAATTTCTTTGCACCCGCATCTGTGTTTTTGCAGAATTTGAGGATACACATTATTCCAGCACTCTTTTAGAGCATCCCATAGAACGTCTTGTTACAGTATGTTTTGCCTTTTCCCTTTTCAAATGTTGCCAAATATGTTCAATGGGGTTGAGGTCTGGTGACTGTGGGGGGAAAGCCATGGAAGTCAGCACTCTTTGCTCTTCCTTGGACTTCAAATAGGCTTGTTAAAATACTTGTGTCATCAAAGAAGTGGTTTGGAAGTTGCTACTCTCTCATTGAGGCCGCAGTTGACCAATTGTCTATAACGCAGAGAGGACCATATTAAAAGGAAGACAATGTGCCAAATAAATTGCTGCCAAATTCTGAGAGAGTCGCTCGCTATAACATTTTAAATATGTGCTAATGTTGGGTGATCATAACAGCGCAGAGAGGTGTGTGTACACTAGCTAGGGAGTGGTGGTATCCCTTTGATGTTAATCTCTGTGCACAGATTGTGTTTAGACTCTAATTTGGGATTCAAAATTTAAGGCCAAGCTGAAGCACCTTCAATTTGAATAAATGACTATACAAGGGATAATTGCTACTTGAATGTTCCTCCCAAACTAAACTTCCTGCAGTGATGTTTCACGTGTAAGACAGCGATCCTGGCATTTGATAGAAAACACTGATTAGATGCTATGAGATTCTTCTCTATGAAGTAGAGGTGAGTTACTTCACTGTTACTTACCATGATGTACTACCCCTTTCAGGCCCTGGATGATGGGATCCACAGCTGGATTATCTCTCTGCCCTAGCTACAGGAAACAGGCAGAGAAAATGGATTACAAGACTTGTATGATAAACTGAAATAATAGCATAGGGGTGGGTGATATAGACAAAATATCTTATCACAATTCACAATATGCATCACAATAGTTTTCATTTTGCTTTTTTAAGGCTAGGTTTCAAGTTACTGCATGGTATCAATGAAATGGTAACAATGCAATACTCCATAATAATACGCCACAAAAATATATGCAACAAGAAAAAGAAATTAAGATTAAAATATTAAAAGATTCAAAAAATAACTTAAAGACCAGCATCGGCCAAAATATGTTTTCAGACCTATTTTAATTCATTCTAGTTTCAAAAATTAAACAAGCACTGTACAGCTTCCAGTCACGAATGAGTAAGTATTGTAAGACTCAAATAGGTCTCTGAAGTTTGACTCGACCATAAATTCCTTGTGGTGGCAAAACATTGTAACCATCTACATCTTTAAAGATGTACAAGGCAATTTTGCATTTTAGTGGCTCCAAGTGCCTCTGGAAGTTAACTTTGAGTTCTCTAAAGTTTGACGGACTTCATTACCTAGAAATCATGTAACATGACATCAGTAAAGTGCATGCTCCTCAGACCTAAATTATTTCTTGCGGTGGCAGGTGGGGGTCGGGGGGCAAGTTCGACCATTGTGGGTGAGTCTAGCTTCCTCTGGATGGAGCGCTCACTTACTCACTGCTATTTAGGAGAAAGTTTTGTATTTTACTCTTTAAGGAAAAATTCACCCTAACACATAGTGTTAAATAACAAACATTTGCTATTTGCTGATTTTCTGTATCAGGTTATGTTACTTTTCAAATACTGTAGCCATGTGGTGTTTACCAAAGCAACACAATACATAAAGTAAACAGTATTTATTTTATCAGTCAACGCTCTGCTTGCAATCTGTTCACTTTTACTGTGCTTCTGATGCTTTTACTTTTATGAGGTATTGGAGACAACATTTTATATATTTACCATCTTAGCATGCCTCTGTAGCTGCTGTGTCCCTATGTGACTGGTGCAACTCTACGAAGCAATTTGGCCATTAGCTTGATGTGGTTATTGACACCAATGCAATTTCTCCTCATCTGTTAGGCTTCTTTGGAAGGATTGGCGAGTGGTAAAATTGTTCAGCCCCACACTCTACAATATTCCCAATGTCCTACTTAGAGACAAGACTGGACAAAACGGTGTTGGGACACAGGGACCAATCTTCTTTTGCCCAACATTAATTCAGGTCAGTCAGAAGAGAATAATTGTGCAGAACTGAATGCTGAATGTGGATAATATGCACACCTTAGAGGCCATTAACAGACCCTTGGGGAGCACAAAAAGAAACTCTCCTCATTGATTAGATATGGTAAATCTGTGCCAATGTGTGAGCGTGTGTGTGCCCGTTTAAAAACCCTCGCATTGTAAACTGCAATTCAGCGGATTGTGCATGGTGGTGCTAATTGCAGTAAGCGATAGGGCTGTCAGGACCCAGTGGAGGCATTTAGGTCCTCATATACACATGGTCCGTCACTGTCTGGGTGTAGACCTACATTACAAACACCTGTGTCCCCATTCCAGCCTTCCTGTGTGTGAGAAATGACCCATGACTATATATTGTTAAGCTGAATATCATTAGACAGTGCTTACCAGTTATAAATTGCATAGATAATGCTAATAGAAATTAAGAGTGCAACAGAGAGGGTGAACCTGGACCTGTAATTGTCAGTCTTTGTTTATGCTGGGGAACGGTTCATAAATCTCTGAAGTGTTTCACAGGTGCCTGCAGAGAATTTAGGACTATTCTTGATCATTAAGAGGTTATGTGCTCACAGCTTTCCTGTATCTTAGTCCAAAAGAGCTCAGTTTTCCACTAAACGCAAAAATAATCAACAACTGGTTCAGGAGACAAACTTTCCTTAACAGTATCACGAACAAGATCATTTTATGAGGCTAAGGAAATTTTCTATTGAGGCAGTAACTACCAACAATTCAATGTAGTGGCAGAATGATTTTGCACTTGAGACATTTTCCTGAAGAGTTGTGTAACTCTTTGGAGAGGTCTATATAGAGAAAGGATGTAGGTTTAAGGGGATGGCAGTGGAGGAAGAGCTTGCTCTTTGACTATAGCTTCACCTCCACCATAATGGTTCCCTGAGGACATTTCTGCCAACGGACCAACTCCTTGCTGCTAATATCATACAGATAGAATGCTAGCTCCTGGAGGAAGTACTGTATGTGTGTCTGTGGCAATAGGTACATTTTAGGCAGAACAAAAAAACCATGGACATGTACCTCAGGAGAGTACTCTCATAGTGTACTCAGCCCTGATGATACCCAGTCATACTGTACCTCAAAGAAGACTGCCATGGCAGCAATGATGCGCCTTTCCTTAATGGCAGCGCTGAGGCTGTCAAAGTCATCTGAGTTGTAAAGGTAGATCTGCATCTGGGAAGGGAAACAGAGCACAAATAGCTTGAGGAATGGACAAGAAAAGCCAGCACTCTTGTTGGTTGGATGCACTGCTCAGAATCTGATGAAAAGCTGTTTTGAGGGGCATAAAAGAGGGTTTATTTATCACACACAAAAATCACCCATAATCTTTGTCATTCCTTTTTGTGTTCTGTCACTCCTACAGGACCCTAGAAGACAGTAACATCCTGTTCCTGAACACTACTGTTTTTACAGTAACATTCATGTGGAGCGCGGGATGACTGTAGGATTATACGCTTTTCATGCAGTTAGATCAAACAGAATGACATGCCTCTAATCGTTGCTCCCAACTGCATCTAATCAGGCACAATACCTTTTCTGAATTCACAATAGAGCTTGGGATGTGTGTGAAAGTTTAGAATGCGTGTGGATGCCGTGCACACTGTTGTACACAGAATGTATCCGGCCTGTAGTGGGTCAGCGTTTCTACAAAGTGATTCTCATTCCTTCTAAGCAGAAACAAGGTGATAATGAAAATCTGCAAGTCATTCTAAAAGTTTGGGATTGGGAGTTGGCCATCAACCCACTGGCTTGAGACTCTTTAAAATTAAAAGGCACTTGAATGTCATTGAGCAAAGTTAATCAGCAATACAAAAAAGGTCCTAGAAGGTAAATTACAATGTTTACACACCCACCCCCAACTGTGTTTGAAAGTAAGAGAAAGTAAATGTAAATATCAATAAGGGTAAATCCCTTAATCCATAGCATAGGCCCATAGCAGGTACAAAGGGATGGGAAGTTAATCAGTATCTTTCAGCGTTCCTTTAACTGCAGCCTTTAATGGAACCAATTTGTTGTCTGTCTGAGAACTCAGCAAGAAAGGGCATTGGCCATCCATCACCATTCAAATGTTATTAACTACATTAGCCAATTAGCTTGGCCCCCTTAGACTTCATTTACTCACTGAGATTGGCTCACATGACCTGCTCCTGTTAATAGTGCACTTTGGCAAACTTGAATAATCAAATACGTTCATAGGGGCCAACCAAAGCAAATGTTACCACAAGGAATCAGAATCACTTCATGTTCTAAGTAGAATGAAATCATATTTCTGGCGTTGGTGCAGATACATATGAAACAACTATTACAGATTACTGATAGACATGGTACGATGAAAACCAAACCTCACATATAGTGCAAATAGACAGCGCCAGACATACATGACACACGTCACTCAGTATAGACACATTCATTATCTATGTACTTTTAAAATTGTAGGAACATAGCATACAGTATGCTCAAAAAGCAAAACTTAAAACTCACTTAGAATGGCTTTGTACATATTGGTGTGTACCTAATTTGACAGGGTTGAGTGGACCTAAGCCTAAGCCACACCAAGTAAATGCCACCTGTCACCTATAACGGGGCATAGTAAAACAATGTTACAGCCAGAGTCAGGTGTTGTTGGCTTCAATGTCAAAAGGCTGGTGTCTCCTGTGGTATGGTTCATTATATAGTTTATTCACCATGTTGATCATGTATCATTGCTGCTACTGGGGTCAAGGGGGAGCATGAAGCCATAAACAAATATCTTGTTTCTATTGCTTAACAGGAGGAGTTCCAGCCCAATTAGTGTTGGCTCATTTGAGACTCTTCCATTCTAAATCGACTTGCGTGTGGCAGAAATGCATGCGATGCTGCTGAAGCTTTATTGTTCTGAAATATGCAGACTGTGTGCACTCTAAAGCATGTACACTCACCCCAACACCATTTTTCACACGTCCACAGCACTGTGTGCAAATGCATACCCTTCTGCAGTGCAATTTGTAATCCATGTATAATTAATCTAACCTTGCTGACACCCTAATATATTATTAGAACAGATCTCCCTATGGTATCCTGAGGGGGTAAAAATCACTCTTTCATTTTTCATTGTGCTGTTTGAGCGAACAGGTGGTCCATCTATCGATTTCCCCACTTCACTCCTGTGAAAAAGACCATGGTTAGATTAATGTTAAGCTCAGGAGTCACAGGCTGAGCAGCCCATTGGTCTTTACATAACCATGTGGCAAAGCCAGAGCACTTCCATGATACACTCATTGTATTAACTGTATTGGTGTGTATGTGTATTCATCCCCTGTATGCATGTATATTTATGCGCTTCTTGAGAGGTGGGATAAGTGTTTTTGGTTTTGTTCCAGAGTAAATGTTTTATATAATATGTAGGATGCATCTAGGGGATAAATGTGACTCATTTGAAGAGGAGAAATAATTAGACAGCAGATTGGAAAACACTCTCTGTTTAGCAGAGACAAATAAGCCTTGGAGCACAACCTCCAAGGTCAGGTTGCTCAGCCCTCAGAGAAGAACAAAAATACACACCAAAAAATAAAAGCCAACCAATCATAAAAAAGATTGGGTCATTGGGTACATCGAATATATATAGATAAACACTTCAATTTGCCACACATGTGATGCCAGATGTAATATAACATCAAATGCATGAAATTATCTCAAGCCATAAAACATAAAAGAAAATGGTCACATCTTGCATGGTGACCAAACACTAGGCATCCTACATTCACTGCCATTCAACCATTCATCATTTGATTTTGAACTTTTGAGGCACAATGAAGAAGAATATATTATCTTTGATAAATATATACTAGTTATTACAGTCAGTATTAAATATTTATATGATCTACTGTAATTTGCCAGTGCTGTGGAATGTATATTCTTTCCTGCACTTCCTGAGCAAAAGGTCAAGGTTAACTATATGCATTTTCCATGAGAATATGAGCTGTGTTGCTGCAATGAGTGGCTTTGGGAGGGCCTGTTTATTCTAAAGTGGAACTTTCCTTTCTCTGAGTCAATCTCCGAGGTCAGGGAACATTTCCCCCCATGGTGTCACTTACGGCACCCTCAATCCCTGTCAAAAGTCAAGCCAATCCTATCGGGGCTGTGTGTGCTTGCAAAACAGAATAAATGGTACAGGAAGAGGGTCGTCCATCCTTCAATTTCCCCCCTTGCTGTCATTTCACTGAGACACTTAAAATGAAGTCTGAAAATATACCAGACTTCTCTTCCAACCAATTGTCAAAGCTATTGACTCAAGACTGAGTATTCAAAAGCATTCAGTACATAAAGCTTACATATTACCAAGAAATACACACTAATCATCCACAAATTCTATACATATGCACGTTTACATGGACTAAATGCACCTGTACCGAGTTAAAACCTTTTTCAGTATTTTTCTTGATGGTTTTTCCATGTGCAAAACGAAAATTGTTGCAGGGCCAGCCAGTTTGTGTGGGTCCACTAGAGCAGGTAAGGGTTAAGTACCTTGCTGAAAGATATTGACAGGTATGGCCACATGGGTGTTCAAACATGAGCCCTCCTGGTTGGGGGAAGACCTCACTATTCACCCACTAACTATTATGCTGCCCAAACCAACAACCAATTTAAAAAAAAAAAATGTTTTAGCATTGTGTTTGCCAGAATCTCACAGTTAGACAGCTTGTGGCTTAAATGGGTCCCACTGAGGAAACATTTGAACATGGGCAGGCCAGTATTGCAAAATGAATGTCATCCTATGTTATGAATACAGAATTTGCTTCGGTCCCTTTGGAAGCATGGCAGCTTGACTGCAAATTAATGGATATGGATATGGGTATATAACTGGATATGTACTGAAAACTGAAATCACTAGAAGTCAAGAAACAACATATTATGCTGCAATGCATTTGCGTACCACAGTTGGCTTTGGAGTCCACATACTGACAGAAAATCAGAAAGTCTATGGGGAAAAAACCCTCCTCACAAAGCTACAAATGTACAGTTTACATCTATAAAATGCTATATATTTGGACGGCATTATCTTGCTCTTCCTCAGCTTTTTCCACTACCTACCCAGATTGTTCATCAAAGTGATTTCTATAGTCTTATTTAGAACCGCACTGCCATCAAAGCAGCCATATGTACAGCAGTTTCCTAATGGGTGTATATAATCCAATGCCCTTTAACACTAGGTTGAACACAAAACGATGTGGGGGGAAAGAAATTCTAATTACTCAGCCGTTCAGCATCAAAAGCCTTGCCTGTGGGGAGGGCTCCAAAGAGCAGGGCCAAGACGCAGACACAGGAGAGACCTAGCTGCATGTTTAGAGATAGGGCAGAGAGGTACAATAACAGCCATTTCCTGTTTTCAGGCACTGTGGGCATACTTACACTAATTATTAACCATTTGACAATAGAGGGTAAAAGCTGTTTTATGCAACAACCCCACAAAATGTCAATGCATAGGACAATGAAATATTGCTTTTGGATAGTGAAGAGGAATGACATACTAACGTACAAAAACCATGTAAATAGAAGAGGATTTGTTTGAGTGGTCTGGATCTATTAAAATTAAAAAAAAAAAAAAAAAAAAATCCAGATCCAAACAGATCACTTTTTCGGTTTTTAATTTATTATTGCCATCATGTTGAGATATTCCTCAGCCTCTACTGATATTCACCATTATTACATTTTTTTGTTACAAGAGTTACCTTTGTCAGTTCCGTATTTTTCTATTTTCCTTTATTTACTTTTTCTTTTCTTTTTGCATGAACTGCCTTGAGATTTGTTGTGACCTCATGCAAAAAGCACTTTAAAAGTATATAAAGTAAAAGTTTCTTCAGTGCTAGTTTCCAGCTCTTTCAGCTCTCTTCTTCACAAAAATCTAACATCATATCTTTATTTTTCTTACACCCGATCTACCTTCTTTCTCCCAAACTAAACTCAAGTGATGCATCCTTGTAAAAACCTATCCTAAAACAGAATTCAGATTGTACTCTGACAACTCCATTACTATTTGTGAACCTGAACAGTGGAAGGCACTTTGGAATATGTGTCATTTGTTTAATATTTTGAATAGAATTCCCCAACGTATTTCAATGTATTTCAGTGATTCAAACATTTCACTGATTCAAATAACATCCATTCCCAAGGGGCTCAGGCGGGGGAGGTTTGAAAAAAAGGCTCTAGAAATCTGGCACTGTATGCGGCTCTTCAGATCACAAGTTTGAAGTCTCTTACATACAAATAGTACATTTCTAAATCTTAAATCTTATTACCTTCCAGAATAACACAATCAATTGGAAATGCATTATTGGTATCTAGGACTAGATCCAAAATATGATAGATTCTGTTCAGATTCCATAATTTTGGAAACAATCCTATAGGATTTTCCTACCAGGTCACAGCATTTTGACTAGGGTGCATCACTTGAGGAAATACGGAGGCTCCCTTATAATTTGATGATAATTTAATGAACTGTCCACCACCAATATCATCTGCCCCAGGAATCTGTGATGACATTTATCTGCTTTCATCTTTAAGATCTAGTTAATTAAATTTCTTTCTTCTCACCAATATTTAATGAATACAGCTTCATGGATTTTAATAATATACATGTTAAGTGGACACTATATTAGGTACACCTTCCCTTGTAAATACCTTGATCCAGCAGAAAGTAAATCATGTGGCTTCAGCCTGATATATAAATCATGTAAACTGGGTCAAGAGGTTCAGTTATTGTTCAATTAGAATGGGCAAGATGCAGGATGTAAGGGACTTTGAATTTGGTACAATCATGAGCACCAGATGCACTGCTCAAAGCATCTCAGGTGATTGCCTCCTCCTGGGATTTTCATGCACTACAGTGTTCACCAAAATGGAGCGATAAACAAAAGCAATCCCGTCAACAGCGGTCCTGAGGGCAAAAGTGCTTTGGACTTGGACAATGGACTTGGACATGGCATAAATATGCAAGCATGCAACAGTTCAGTAAAACAGTGGCATCTCAGAACACAACAGCATCAAACCTTGAAGTGGATGGGCTAAGGCAGCAGATGACCATGTCAGGTTCTTAGCTGATAGGAGTATCAGCTAAGAACAAGAAGATGGCGCAAAGCGGCATGAATTCATGGATCCAACTGAGCATCATTTGAATGCCACAGCATACCTAAGCATTCTTGCTGACCAAGTGCATCCCTTCATGGCCACAGTCTACCCTTTTCCAAGTTGGATAATGTGCCATGTCAAAAAGCATGAATTATCTCAAGATGGTTCCAGATACATGACAGTGACTTTAGTTTTTCTCCAATGGTCTGCATTATCCACAGTAAAGCATCTCTGGGATGAGATGAAAGGGGATGTTAGCAGCATGAATGTGCTGCCAGAAATTCTGCAGGAACTATGTGACACTATTGAGTAAGCATGGATGAAGATCCCTGTTGAATGTTTCCAGCATCTTGTTGAATCCATGCCTTGAAGAAGTCAGGCTGTTCTGGAGGCACAAGGGGATCCTACCTGATACTAGCTAGGCCACTGAGTGTAATTTTTGGTTCATGGTCATAGATATATTTTTTTAATTTTCAAGAAGTGACCTGTTTGCATAACAAGACTGATATGATTTCATGAAATTGTCTGTTCATGAGTAGTCCCAATTTTTCAGTCTCTAAAGAACGAAGAAGAGATATATTACAATTACCATCTTGCAGACTCCTATATTCACTGTTCACCCAAGAGGCACTTCTTGCACATTTGTCATAGCCCATTGTAGGAACAGGATGCTTTACCTCTACAGGGAACCTTCTGCCACTGACGCTGTGTTCTGAGCCCGCTGAGCCATTACTCTGGCCCCAGTGGAACTCCATCTTCTCAGCCTTAAAACGGCCAGGCAGTCCTGCACCTCTCACAAAGTAGTCATCCTTCAGAAGAACAGCAACTGGAGATTAAGAAGGGTACAAAAAAGTAATCTTACAAAAGGAGCAAATCAAGTGCATTCATACAAAGGGAGTTAAAAGTAGATATAGTAATTAAAAGGTAAGATTCAATTTGCTGACTTGAGTGGCATATACACATTCATCATATGAGACAAGACATAGATGGGTAAATATTAGCCTATAGGTGCATAGCTCTGCAGTGGGGATAGGGATTTCAATGTGCATCTCGTTTACAAAAGCACTTGCCATTTAAGAAATTTCATTCACTGTGTAAATTGGGGTTTCACGCTGTAAATGAGACTCATCATATCTGGTTTTGATAGCAATAGTATGTGAAAGACAACAACAACAGACACATTTTCCATTTTGTAACTGCAAAAGGGTGAATAATGTGAGAGGCTGAATATTTAATAATTTAATAATTAATTCATGAACAATGTCAAATTTTTCTTAGGATTTTATCTTCACCAGAAATCAAGTTAAATATTTTGTGTTTTCTAGTCTCCCAAGGGAAATGCAACATCCCTGCTTCGGTTATTGATTTTGATAAATGATGTTGGCCATTTGCCTGGTTGGTTTGGTTAATTTAATCTGTTTCTATTTAAGTGGAAGAATAAATTGTATCCCATTATCACCCTGATACAAGAAAGAAACATTGCTGACATCTTCAATCCATGCAGATACCAAAATAGGCTGCAATGTATATATCCTCAACAATAATGTTTCATACAATTTCTGAGATTCTATGATCCAAAAATCTGTTCTTGGCTAGCACTCGTTTGGATAGCCTTAGGTTACTGTCATTACAAATTAGTTGTTGAAATTAGTTTATTTTATATGAACAAGCATATCTTCTGAATACCTTCTGAATACACAGTTTTGGTGTTAAATCCATGCTGCATAGACTTATCACAATTCGAAATCGCAGCCTAAAAGCATTAAGAATTACAATTCTACACTCTGATTCTTCTGTCTATTACTGAATATTCTCATCACCTTGCCATTTCATTTTAATTATTGTTTGAATGCAAGGTTATTCACTCTATATTTCTTTTATTTCATTTTCTCTTTCCTGCCTATCAGAAGCTGCATGGAAAATATTTTCAGTCACGTATAAGACCCAGCTGACATTTTGTACACTATGGTAGTATAAAAACATTTTCACAGTGTGAGAACTCTCAAACATTGCACCTCTGCAAGCTCAAATAAATGCACACTGTTATAGAAATATTGGTGTTTGGTTAAAATTAAGAAACACTGGAACATTTAAACACGTGATCAAAACAAGATCATAAAGGTTTATGACATTTTTTAAAAATCATTCAATGAGAATGAATTCATCACTGTTGGGCAAAAACATCGTGGGCCAGATTCATAAAACACACCACCGGATTTAACATGACACTAAGGGCAGACACCGTTGCGGTATCACGTCTTCTCATTCATAAACATGGGTCACTGGCCTGTTTTAGTGTTTGAGCTTTATGCAGCACTACCGCCCTCTTTCATCAATTGCATGTGCCTTCAGAGATTCAGAAAAGCTAACAGTCGTGCAAACAATAACGCCTTGCTAGACTGATGGTAACCTGTATGCAACCTGTGTGAAAGGGATTTTCTTTTGTACAATGTTTTCAAACATGTTTTTTTTTTTGACAATCAGTACAATCAGTAGCAGTTCTTTTGATACTGTGTCGATGTTGTAATGTGATGGACTATTTAGTTATAGTAACCATAGCAACACCAGTGTTCACTCTGAACTACAACAATTCCTACGGGCAGTTCATTGGAGACGTGTTGGCATCTAGCCACAAGAAGCCCCCATTTGTATCACCATAAACTGTTGTTAATAAATCACATGAAGTGACATTTGCCTCCACATAATTCCGCCGGACATAGCAGATGTGTTCCACAATTGTTTTCCAAAATCTGTTTCAGTACTGCTCTTGAAATACGGAACTCCGATACAGAGAAACAACATTTTGGTTGTCTTTGTCATGATGACATGTCCATTTTGCTTTCCAGGCCTTCAGTTAACATCTCATCAACAGGTCGATTTTCATTGGCTATCTTCTGGGACACGGCAGAGAATTACGCAACGGTAATGGATTCCGCTGCGCTAATCACCGCCACAGTAACTTTATGAACGAGCTCAAATTACTGTGTTGCATGATTTTTAGAGGCGCTATGCTGTTACCTATGAGTTTTATGAATCTGGCCCTGTATTTCCAAAATGTAAATTTTCCAGGAACAACAACCTTGTTACTGGAAAAACAGCATTGTTTTAATCTCAACAACCATGCATTTTTGAATTTATCCAATAGGTTTTCCAATAGAAATCATGAGCACCAAGAGCAACCCAGACCCAGAGGACCATGTAATTCTTCAATTTAAGTCCAAACATGAAAATCAAAAGTTATGAAGTTCAGCCTGTCTGTTTCCTTAGAAACTAAAATTTGTTCTTAGTGTCTGTGCTGAATTCAAAGGACATCAGCAGCTCAAATGAGATCTCTAATTTCCCATGGCATCTGAAACTCCATGACGACAAGGCTGCTATCCTCCTGCTAGTGCCCTGGCTGAGGTTAGAAGTTGACGTTTCTAACCCTTTACCATCTCTACCGCTGACATCATTAGCCAGATTAGACCCAGTGCTCTGTCGGCTGATCCTCCCCTGTTACAGGAGGATTTAGTAAGCCTCTCCGGATAAGGACAGCCCACTTTTAATCACAACACAAAGCAAACCAAGAGGATGAGCATGTGTACAAGCAAACAGAGATTGTCAGTAAACACAGATGACATGGCGAACAAGCTTTGCCAAGAGAATGAGTGAAATTGAGATAAGAGACACAAAACACCATGCAATGGACAGTAGCATAGGTAGTAGGAAGGAGGGTGGATAAAATGAGAGCAAGATCCAGAGAAAGGGAGGGGTGAGAGAAGAGGGGATCTGAAGAGAGCACTATGTAGAAGGGACCCGTGTGACCAGGGATGAGCTGAGCCCCTGTCGTGAGACAAGAAAGAATCCGCCTGCAGTATTAACAATGTGTCAGTGCTGGTTAAACTGAAGGCCCTCAGCACAGAGGAAAAGGCCAAAGATGCAGGAGATTTTTGCACAGGAAAGAACCAATCATCACATGCACATAATTTTGCACACACAGTGACAGAGGTTGTTAATAAAACACTGCTACTGGTTGTTACAGCTGTGGTCGTAGGTCTTGTGTTTTGTTTTTTGATCTGCCTTTTTCTTTTCCCCCTCCTCTTCTTCGGAGTGTGTATTTGGCAGGTGCACTGATTGATTGAGATGTCTGCAGGTGATTGGTCCACTAGCTGGCAGCAGGCTATATGAAGGAGCCAGTCGACATCTAGAGGGGGAGCAGAACTCTCCCTTCTTCCTCATCTCCCGACCCATCCAGTACCAGCCGCCGTTGTTAGTCTCCTGTGATTATTAGTTTTGTAGTTTGTAGTCTGATACTACAGGGCTGCTTTCTTTGTGGGGAACAGTAGGGGTGGGTTGCCATTTATGTCAATCCTTGTTTCCTCCTGTTTTGAGTAGTTAGGTAGGTAAGTGATTCATGTAATTAGTCTTTTATCTTGTTAGGTTATTCTCCCTCTCACCAGGTAGCCTTGTTTGTTTGTTATATCAGCCTTAGCCCATCCTGAAGCTTAATTTATTTCCCTTATTGTAAATAAACTTTCCAATCAGTTATGACATCTACCTTGTGTTCAAGGTTTGGTTTTTGGAGCTGGGGAAAGTGTGTCCACCTCATGTTGTGCCTTAGCCTCCCCTAGATGGGGCATAACATAACAGCAGGTGTTGTTGATGGGGTACTGTAATCATGTGTGTAAGGCAAGTAAAGTCAGGGCCGACCATGAGAGTTTCATTAGAAATGCTGCCCTGGGTGTGTTTGAACCCTCCAACAGCAGAGCGGGAATTAGACGCTAAGCCAAAAAGACCTTGAATCACAGCCTGTGAAAGAAAGGGAGTCTGTGTGAAAGTAAATCCTTGATCAATGCAAATGTCTCTGGGGTCTTCCGATTCCTCATGAATTTGGTTGAGGGTTGTTTGAAATTTGCCTGGGAAATGTTCAGTTGAGGAACACTGACTGAATGGTGGCCAATCAGCTTGATCTCAAAGCAGGTCAAGGCGCAAGTGAAAGTTGTAAAACTGTAAATTAACTTTTAAGATTCATTCCCTCAATACTTAATTACAACATTGACTTCTACAGAGTATAAAATTCTTCATATTATCTGGATTAAATACCCATAACTTACCAGAACACAACTGTCTTGCGTTATTTTTTTAAATTTACCAATAACCATATGCTCTGTATATGTTGTACCTGTTGTGCTTGGGGTGGCTACAGGCTTTTTTTTATGTTAAGGGTAATTGCTGTTAAAAGAGTTTCCACCAGTTATTAAATCTCTGGTTGACACACTTTTTCCAATCCAAGATGTTAACGTATAAACAATATGTTAGAGACATGTAAAAGTGCAATTTTATGTGTGTTATTTGTTGAGACACATTGTGTCTATTTTTATGACTATACTATATTTTAGGAGCCATTTTACATGAATGTGATCTCAGCTCTCTGGCTCCACTGTATTATAGCAGCAAACAAATCAATAGGGAACCTAGAAGTTCTTTGATTGTATGACAATTATTAAAATATGAAATGAAGAAGTATGAAATGTATGAAAACATGAAAATGTATTTGCATTGGCGAAGAGGAATATGTTGTGTTATCTAAAGATCACAACTATGAAGATTTATAGTTACATTTTCACAATAATGCAACTTTTACTGATTAATTAAATACTGCTCAATAAAGCAGTAATAGACATGATTTATGGAAAATGATTTTTACCACAGAATTATAAAGTTTGATAACACAAGTCTAGCCCAGTGAGGGGTCCACCCTGACTGATTGACTTGTATTTGGCTATTGAAGACCACAGCACTGTAGCAACCACGCAATGGAAAAAAAATGTGGTTGGATACACTCTAGAAAAAGACATTGTCCTTGTGTCGTCGCATGACAAATTTGATGTAATTTTTAGCATGATACATAACCAAAGGATACCAAGGATGGAGCACAGATAAAGATCCCAGAAATTTACTTGCCAAACATGACATATGAAGGATGCATAAAATGGTGACTTGGCCGACGAAAACTACTGGGAAGCTCATAGATTCACTGCAAGAATGACACATCACATCCAAAAATCGCCACGCAAAAATGTATTTGGCGGATGAATTGCAATTCATGTGCAGTGAGTTATTGACCCGCAAGAGCAATAACTATTATTGGTTTAACATTTTTTGTCCATAAACACATTCACATTTCAAGTGATGAAGGCTATTAAAACACTGTCCAACAAGTTGAGGAAAGTGTATTAACTGCTTTTCCTTGACTGTAATGCATTTTTTGAAACAATCAATCCATTCAGTGCAGTTTCAACCAGCCTAGGTTCCTGCACACCAATATACCCAGCACAAATAGAAGAATAATGATAAAACACAAACATGCACACATACAAAGAGTGTCCCGTTGGTTTTTACTCCAGAAGAGTCCAATGTTTTCTCTTGAACCATTCCTGAGTGCTTTTGGGTGTGTGTTTTGTGTGTCATTGTCTTGCTGGAGGACCCATGACCTTCGATTGACACAGACTGTTTTCTGACAATGGGCAGAACATTTTGCTCCAATATGCCTTGGTAATCTTCTGATTTCATGATGCGCTTAATACATTCAAGATATTTTCCCAAAACGATTTAGGTTTGTCCAGGTGAGTCTTGGCGAAGATCAAACAGGCCTTGTGTTTCCCTTTCAGCAGTGGGTTCTTGACGGGCCTCTGACCCTAAGGCCCTTCTTGGTTCAGTGTCCAGCATCACAGATCTCTCCAGGTCAGCATTGAGCTCTTTGGATGTCATGCAAGGTGGCTTTTCAATGGCTTGCACCAACCTTTGATGACATGTGGAATCAATTTTCCTTTTACCACCACATCCTGTGATTCTTAACAATTCCCTGAGCAGCAAACTTCTTAATAACATTGCAAACTGTGGAAACAGGAAGACCAAGGTCTCTAGAAATGGCCTTATAGCCTTGTAAACACTTATGTTTGATGATAATAGTTTTTTTAGACATCCTCAGACAACTCTTTTCTCTTCACCATTTTCACAGACGACCAGGGAAGCAGAACTGACTGTTTTATCACTTTAAAATGGATAATTGGTTATAACCATGTGGACAGCTGCATCCTGCCACAGGTGGAATTTTGAAACCGAAAAAAGTTTTGAAATATTTCTTTTCAACAATTCTTATTGTTTGACCATGTGCTGTTGTAAATCGATAGATTAATGTCTGAAGACTGAAGGTTGTTACAAATTCCAATTATTCCAGAAGATATTGTACATTATCTGCATAAAATGCAAGTGTGCCGATACCCAGAACTGTATGTCCCCAAAATGACAAGCCAGCCCGGTATTTCCATTTTGGTAAATAAGCACCCCAAAGCATTGCTCTGCTGTTACAGTGGCCTTGGTTGTCATGGTAGCTGACAAGGCTCATTAAGATCAAAGGCAAAAGATGACACTTTACTCTCAGAGAGAAAGAGCATTCAATGGGGCTTTAACACCAATGGTCGATAGATTTTATACACATCTGATCCTGATATGATTATTCATTAAAAACTTGTAGCCATGGTTTGAAGCAGCAGTTAATCTAGCAAGCATCAAAATCTTTCTCTATGAACACAACAGTGAGAGATAGAGGGTAGCAGAGAGGCACTAGTCAAGGCAAAGACAGACCCCACTAATACTGATTATGATTGAATTACTAGAATTGCTGATAGATTTACTAGAATCATGAATGAGAAATGAATTTTCATGTGATTTTGTAATTACTGAAATATTAAGTGGTACAGAAAATCAGTAGGTGGCCACTTCTCTAGGTTTTCTTTTATCAATTTAACATATTTCTACTATTAAACATTTAATGCAGCATTATTATATTGTTTTTTAATGTGGTACATGATGTACCTGGTCTACTGACCCTCCCCTACAAATGCAGTAATACAGACCTGTCTTTCCAGTGTTTTTCATGGTGGTCTGGTTGGAGGACTCGATATTGAACTTGTCAAGCGTCAGTTTCTGGTACTCCTGTGAAACCTGAGCATCCTCATCTACAATGTCCACAGGTGATTGGTTCCTCTCTGCACATTCTGGGTAGGAGGCTGCCCAGCCTCTAGGTCCATGGCTCCCTGCAGAAAGAGAAGAGACATAAGATTAACAACATGCACTGTAAACTAGTTCACAGAAATTACCTCAATCTGACCATACTGTCCCGTATACTCGCAAAATTAGAAACATTGTGACAATATTGCTGCCAAGAAACCAGCCAGGTCCTTGTATTCCCTTAACAGAAATGGAGAGAAAGAGAGCAATGTTTCATTAACATTCATTTAGCTGCTCTGCCCCCCCGAAGCTGGAAGATTGCTCCCACAGCTAGAAAAGTGTAAATACAATGAAAATGGCCAATTTGGCCAACAATTTCACCTGCAATTCCAACATAACTGTCCATATATATATATATTTTTATTTTTTTTATTTTTTATTTTTAACTGCAACACATACTCGAACCAATCCTGGAATAGGTCCAGGAACAAACCTATATCTACAAAAACAATCTAAAGCAAACACTGAAGACAGAATGTTTGACATTAACAATTCATGTGCAGTGGGTGCTGCAAAACAACTTCCTCTAGAATCCCCATCCAGTGTCTGCTCTTTTAATCCTCTATCCCCTACAGTGGCGCTTCTACAAAGGAATAATCCACAACCAACAGGGGTCCCCTTGATCTCGTCTCGGGTACAATGGGCCAAAGGAACAACAAAAGGCTGCAGGATCAGGGGAAAAAGGAAGCATGCATGGATTTTAACTTTCCTGGGTTAGCACAATATTCATGATCCCATTCCCTACAGATATAGGGCAACTTTGCCAGTGGTTCATGAAAAGATACGAGAATTCCACTTTACTACAACACCCTGGATAAAAGGTGGCTTTATGTCTTACTATGTATAAATACCTTACGGCCAAACAAACTAAGCAATAATCTCCCAAAAAGACAGCATGATTAGGGATTATTTCAAATTATCTATTAATATTTAACTTCTTTAGCTGGAGAGCAAGCAGAAATATGCATTGTATGGTGTGAGATAATTTCATACATCTTTCCAATGAATTCACTAGTTTGGGCCAGCATCTAGCTAAGGCAGTGAAACCCCTGGAGCTCAGATTTGTTCATTGACTGAAATTAGGATGAATTGTCTTCACTTCGCTCTAAATGGCACCTGCAAGTTTTACTGATTGGTGAGGTCTGGGTCCCACAGAAATGTTGGCACGGATTTGACTGCATCAGCAAGCAGGAGAAAATTCGGCAGTCATGGCTAACCAATATGTCTGTACCAGTACCACTCCAATATTTCATACCCAGGAAAAAAGTCCCTTATACATGCAATAATACCATGAATCAAGGGGAAGCTGTTTGCCACTCAGAAGTACACAAGGGATTTATATCAAATGAAGTGGATGTTTAGTATAATCAAATGAAACTGTTTCATGTGGAAGAATCACTCTGTATCCTCTATGTAGAAAAAGTATTTTCTTATACTATTATCTTCCACTCCACCTGATTTCAGCCAACCTAATCTTCAACGTGGTAGGTGTCTTCACAAAATAAACAACATAATGCTATGTTAACCAATGTTTGCAGGCAGGCACAGCCACTGCTAATATAATTAAAGCCACAAGCAATGAAATGATGCATTCAGGTCCCCATTACTGCAGTTATGCATGTAATTAGTAGGGGTGGAATGGTTCAGTAGGTGCCCTGGTATTGGGGTTTAGTTGGGTCTATGTTGGACCAGGAGAAAAAAAATCATTGACAGCTCTAAATTTGCATTTCTGTTGACTAACCAATTTTTGCAATTTCACTTAAATTCTTTGAGGTGTTAAAAATGTATTCATTTCTTCTTTTTGGGCCATTATCACGGTGTCCTGGGCAACTTTTGTTTTCACTCGCTCATTTTGCTCCAACGAACAGAATGTCCATTATTTTTGGTAACTGGCCACTTGGCCTTGTATCCTTGTATTCTTATGTAGCCTTGTGAGAGCTAGCTTCTATAGGTATTAAATGGTAAATGGTAAAATGACAAATGGCTGCATTTATATAACGCTTTACAATATATGCCTCTCATTCACCCACACATCCACACAACAATGGCAGTCAGCTACCATGCAAGGTGCTGTCCTGACCATCGGGAGTAATTTGGGGTTCAGTGTCTTGCCCAAGGACACTTCGACATGTGGACAGGAGGAGCTGGGGATCAGTGGACAACCTGCTCTACCACTGAGCCACAGCCACCCCCAAGTAATATCTGATTAAGTAGTAAACCTTTAAGGCTGCTGTACAACTGATGATGACTCACTTTTATCCATTTTCTGTTTGCAGAAACATATTTTCTTTGGCAGAACTGTCTACAATGCCTCGGGTTGCTTTGAACGTTTGAACAGTTTCTCAAGACAAGAAAGTGCGCTGTGTGGGCTACCTACAATGAAAAACACAATGAAAACTATTCTGGTTCTCTACTGAGTGACTTCAATACCGATTTTCCTGCTTTTCCTCCCTTTGTACCTTTTGACAGAGCTGGGGCAAACTAAAGGAAACTTTCTCAGTTACAAGGTCTTATAAAACTTGACTGTCATATGCATAGGTCAGCTGATAACATATTGACTCAGAACCTGAAGTCAATTTACAGAACAAAAATAGGCCTACTTTTCTTTTTGTTTCTATTTATTGTTGGTTAGTGGCTATGGGTGACTCTACCGAATTCAAATCAGGCTTTGGAAAATAGTAGAAATTTGTATACCATTTCCCCCAAACCTTGACCATACATATGTAAGGCACAGATATCTACTAAAAGTAGAGTTGGATTTCATGTTATATTTTCAGAATTATATGGAATTTCTTTCCTCTCCCAAAATGTGTCACCAACAAAAACATGTTAGAAAATGTGAAATAAAGATGGAATACATTTGCAATTATTATCATAGAATAGCTCAAAACAATAACAATAATTGTGACAAAACATGAGGTGTTTCAGTAGTGACAACTGTATTTTGGTTGTAGTACATTTTATATGCATTTTAAAAGGTTTGTTGTTCTCAAAAAGTAGTAGATTAGAGTAGGTTAATTCTGTTCATTTTCTAGAAAAATGAAAGAATGTTCCTTCCTGTCACAACTGAATCTATCGGTCTGTAGGTAGGAACATTACCATTTGTTTTGGCAGCGACAATCTTAGCTAATTTTGAGAATAAATCAAAAACAGAAAAAATAACTATGGGCAGTTGTACACTAAAAAAATACATAATATATGCTTTAAAAACTTTTTACTTCAGACACATTATGGGTTTGGTAATGACAGCTCTTAAAGCCGAAGACCGATTATCCCATCTACTCACCATGTGGACAGGAATGATCAAAATTATAGGACTGTGACTAAAATCAGGCTCAGTGTGCTGATTAAAACTGTTTTAATTTGGATTTTCTTCTTTTTTTTTACGAAATGGATTTGAATCTTTCAACATCCTTTCAGAACAAATCAAAAAGCTATATTAAAAAAGAATGTAAAAATAGGCAAACATGTTTCAAGTATTCATGTGAAATGTAGGTGTTAGGGAAAGGACAGCCACCTCCCAATAGAAAGTAGCATATAAATACTAATTTGCAAATATTACATACTTATTACTATGTCAATTAATGTCTTGGACCTAAATAGACCCTGACATGGTCTTAAAAAAATATGTGAAATCTGAATACTTGCTTTTAAAAGATTTTTTTATATGTGGACTGCAATTTTAACATTTCCAGTAGTGCTGAAACCACTCAAATAATTTCACACAAGTCAGTTTAGACAAAGTGTAACAAAAAACAGGCTAATCTTTTGTTAATTTCCATTCACAAATATATTATATTTGCTGGTGGAGAGAAAAAATTGCCTTTCAAAACCAGAAAGGGAGGAGCAGAGTTAAAATCAGGTAAATAAGGGTTGCAGAGTAGTCGGTTAACCTGCCATCCATCAGAACTATAAACCCAGTGGTTAGACCTCCTGATTGCATGCTCTCTAAAAATGGAGTAAACAAATGAAAACTTACAATTATGTGTTCTAAAATGTTGCAATGTATTTATGGTGTCTCATTAAAACATGCCAGATTTGCAGTTGCATTTAATATATTAGTTCACATAGTAGTTATTTACAGGGATGATTGGAGTTACACAGATGTACAGCTACAACTTCCAAAAGTATCAAGCTCTTTCTTAGAAATAATCATTAGCTGTTATTACCAAGGTGTCTCAAATTTCTCTACATTTCTGTACACACAATCGGCAAGAAATTTTCAGTTGCTCCATATAGTTACCTTTGACGAAAATATGTTAGATTGCTATTTGAGTTTCTTCGAATTCACTGCTGTCAAATTGTGACTGATCATCTCAGCTATAAGCTATAACATCTGTGAGCAGCTTTCTAGCAGCATTTTGCTTCACTTCATCACTTACTGAACAAGTTCGCTGGACCTGTATTGCAGAATGAAATTAACTCAATAAATAAAAGCACAAAGCAATTTTCCAAAAAGTCCTTCATTTAGTACATTTACATGCACACTAATAAGTCAATCTGAACTTGATAAAGGTAACGTAAATGCCTTTATCTGATTATTTTGATCAGGGTAAAGTCATAATTGGAGTAAGCATAACCTGGTTAACATAGAATTCCGCTCTATCTTACGATTTATTAGGGTAAGCTTTTTCAAACTGCGTCATTCACCAGACGCAGTGGCCCAGATGTTGTAGTTACAAAGCAAACAACAGGGTGCAGTGGAGTGGAGTGGTAAGCAGTAGAGCGATTATTAAATTAATCCATGATGCCTAGGTCACGATATCTGTTGACAACTGTGTCAGCCCACAGATAATAAGCTGACTAAAATAACCATAAGTGTTCTGCCGTGTGTCATATAATCATGTGAGTTAAAGACACATAGCTGACAATTTTCAGTCATCATCATCACTGATGTGTTTACCAATGGTGTGGTACATTTTAGATAATAATCAATGCTTGTTAAATTGTGTTTAGATTTGATGACCAAAAGTGGATTGATTCAGATCTATTTTAATTTTGTTTTTGACACAGTGCAGTTGTTAGGGGCCTCCATAGTAATCAATGGTTCCTTTTATAGTCGTACTCCCACACAGACTGTTGAGTCACGCTATGACTAGTCCTATCTGAAGCCTCCAAATCTCACATATGAAATGATCTGCTACATGGACCCATAAGCTTATATCTCAAATGTAAAATTAATTTCCTCATTTAAACCCTTTTGCTCTTTAGGGAGCATCAGTCATTGGTGAAAGACCTTTGGCGCTCTTGATCAAAAACGACACTGACCATGTCAAACGGTTAACATTCAGAGCTCTTCTATTCTCAAGTAATTTTTTTCATAGGGGAAATGGGTAGATTTCAGAATTTGTCATTAAATTATTAGGCTAAACTGAAATTAAATTGAGTTGATTTCAAAATATATTGATGATAATGAGGCCTGGTACAGTTAAAGGAAAAATCCAACTAAAACACTTTAGCACTGTTTAAACGCAGTTGTTTGCGATGGACCTTGTATTTCTCGGTCCGTTGTAATTGTTTGGCGGTGTATTTTTCATATTCCTGTTTGATTGGTCAAACATAGATGACGTCATGTCAAGATATTTCCAGTGCAGCTTCATAGAGTCTAATAGAGTAAAAACTTTCAATGGTCTACAACATTAGCGGTAAACGTCAGGTTTTGGTGTAAATCATGCAGACTCGAAGAACAAGGTTTTCTTTGTACCCTCATTTTGTACAGACATTCAACAATCACAGTGAGAAAACCATCATAGAAGAGGGAGAGACACCAATTCCTCACGACTCTCCCTTTTTCTCCACTACCAACAACAGGTACCACTACCGCTCTCTGCACCTACACTCAAAAAAAGGAAATTGGCTGGTCATAACATTTACAAAAGTGTAACATGTAATTTGAACACAATAATTTCATGTTTCCAAGGTGAACGTGATTAAATCATGTAGGATTTGCATGAAATTCAACGATTTAACATTTGTTAGATTCAGTCATGTTGAGATAACGTGATACAATCATGGACTATGGATACAATCTAGCCAGACAGATCATGAGATCTCGTGAGATCACGCGTGAGATCTCGTGAGATCACAAACCAAATCGCGTGCCCGGGAAAATAACGGTAGTCATCGCAAGAAGACAGCCTTGAGAGGAGAACACATTTGGCGTGCTTGTGGAGTTCATTTGGAAAAGCTAAGATAAAATCTGTTTTCATCCATCTAAATGCAAACGAAACGACGTGCATAAAGTTATCAGCAGTTTGACCATCATTTTCAGCGATATTTGGTCGCGCTTGTTTGTTATTTTTTTACTCAGGCTGTTTATGCCATATTGGCTAACGTGCTCATGTTAGCTAACATGACGATACGGACGAGGTATTTAGTTAGCTCGCAGTTAATCAAGGTGTTTCTCTACCATTTGCTGTATTGCTGTGCATCGTTATTCCTGCAGACAGATGCGTTGCGTTCTAAAAATAGATTTAGAAAAACGAGTACTGGATTGGCCCTGGAGGAATTGATGCATCCCTCGATCTTGGAATTAACTTCTCCTGCCCATCCCTAATTAATACCTATCTGCCGCCTAATTTTAGGGAAAAAACAGGTTTGGTGAAAATCACATCAAATTTCAATTTTGTCATGATAAATACATTTTTTGTATGGTGTTGATTAAAATTTCAAGCGATGCATCTCTAATTTATATATTTGCACTCTTTCCTACTTTGTACTGCAACTGTTAAATAATTTCCCTCAGATTAGGGGTGTAATGATACAATCTCTCTGAGCTATGTGCCACTGTTCTGCACACACATGCTCTGCATGTGCAGTGGTTAAAACAACGCTGTTTTTTTCGGTTTGAATAAATGTACCAATACACCTCTACTCAGGATAAATTAAATATCTTAATGGGTGTTAATTTATCTGATCTCTTTCAGAACGCACCTGTCTGCCATCCAACCACATCAGTGACTGCTGGTTAAGGGGGTCATCATCAAGTTTGTGATTTGAATGGTTATTTGTAAGTTTTGCCAGACCTGAATGTGGTTGGCCTAAAACAGTGAATATAACTGACAGAGAAGGATTATTTTTTATACATTGGCACTCATTTGAAGAGTAATGAAACTG
>CABFOQ010041690.1:0-13421 GCA_900660455.1 Gephyroberyx darwinii
CCAGCACACCTGTATGTGTCTGTGTCCCATCCAGTTTGTGGCCAGCCCACAGCACTGATCTCTGGGTATCAGAGGATCATTGGGGGTGATGTAGCTCCAGAAAATACTATCCCCTGGCAAGTGTTGTTGGGTGGAGATATAGGCAGAGGAGGAGGCATGGTGATTGGAGATCACTGGGTTATGACTGCGGCTAATGTCCTGATGAAAGGTGGCAGTGTTGTGAAAAAGGACGAAGTACGGGTAAGTGAGCTACCATACATGTTATTCACATGACTGGTGCTCCCAATTTATTGTCTAAGTGATTTCCTCTTCTTGTCTTGTTGGCTTACAGGTTTACTTGGGAAGCAATGATGTCCTCGAGTTAATAAAAGATAACTCATCTGTGGATATTGCCGCAATCTATGTTCACCCTGAATATAACAACCCCCATCAAACAGACTTCAACAATGACATCGCCTTGATCCAACTGCAACATCCACTCACATTTCAAGCATCCATTATGCCAATATGTTTGCCAGCTGAAGGCGTCACATACAGCACTGGTGAAATGGGGTAATCACAATCATTTGGTTTACTGAAAGGGGCAATAAGTACGACCCATAATCTCTAAATGCATCAAATCCAGGAATGCCACGTTGATACTTGTGTCCTGTGGAGAACGTTCTTCCCAAGTTGTCTTTGAGAGAACAATGTTGGGGCTTCTCATTTGTTCTCGCGGGCCAAGTCAACGTCCAATGCATCTTCGGTTGGCTAGTAAAGTTCTGTCCCTGCATTCGTTTGTTTTAGAATTGTAATTTAGCCGTTTGATATCACGTCATACACATCATAGAGGACACAAGAAAGCACACTGAGAAAGACCCCCTGTTTTGGAACAAAACTCCTTGCCTATTTCAACACCACCCAACTATTTGCGAGACATTTCCACCACAAGAGCTAAAATGCTCCATTCTGAAGCAAACGACAAAGCATTATTATTATTAGACATAGTGATATTACCTCTTCAGTACACATTTTGTTTTGGATCTCTGCTGGGCTGTGCCAGAGACTTGTGTAGGAGATTGTTGTAATCGATAGATTACTTATTGCCCCTTTAATCTTTTAAATTTGCACAAATCTTCTTTTCATTGTGTTGTACTGATTGTGAGTCTTGTCTGATTCACCATTGCCATTCTCTCATACATCTCTCATTCAACTTCTCCCTTCCAGACTGGTGTCAGGCTTTGGCACTAGAAGAGAGAACGGTAAAGATCGAGTGTCAAATAATCTGAATTACATACGCATCCCTGTGGTGGACCAGCGGATATGCCATGATTCAGTTAATGATTTAAAGAAGACAGCAAAGCGTCCTCTACCGAGTCTGTCAGATAACATGTTCTGTGCTGGAAGCCCTGAATCTGGGAAGGACTCCTGCCAAGGAGACAGTGGAAGTGCCTTGGCCCTGAGGGACGGGGGCCGCTTCTGGGTTGCAGGCATTGTCAGCTGGGGAGTTGGCTGCGCACAGACGGGCAGATATGGAGTCTATACCAGAGTTAGCAACTACCTGGAGTGGATCAACAAGACCATGCAGGAGAACCAAATATAGTTCAGCATACGATGATAACTAAGTGTACTGAACAAAACAAATAATGAAATTAATAAAAGAGAATAAGGATAGAGAAAATAATTTGTCTCAAAGTTGATTCTATTCTATTCACTGTGTTTTGCTGGTCACAAGGAAACCAAATTCACACCTGAAAAAAAAAGACCTAATTATTTTTTAATGACTTTTCTGCATGCTACAGGTTTCAAACAAAATAACTATTAGGTTAATCCGTCTCAAAATCCTAAATACATTTTTGAATGACTTTCACCAAATTAGACTACTCGGTGTTCCAGTTTTACAATTAGCTGAGCACCATACAGGATGAGTAGTAAAAGATTGAGAAAGTGATTAAGCTAACTGATAAAACTACAGTATGAGTCCGTCTCCCATTCTGTGTCAGTGTTGTTTCACATTAAATTACAGTATTGATTATGTCGTAGCTTTGGTGCAATTTGTTCATCAACTTGGCCACATGTTGGAAACATCAAAATAATATATAAATCCTGGAATTGAATCCCAGTCCCTTTTGTACTTGTATTATATAAGGATTAGTCTAAGCATCTAAGGATTAGGTCAGTGCAGAATACTTTCAGCCAAAGTCATAATAACACACTATACCATATCCTACTGCACAATGTATTTCCTAGTAGCACATGACCAACCTCCTGCAGCTCTATCATTGGACGGAGAATATCCATCGGCAGCACGCACAATGTTTCACTTTCATTCCGCCTCTACATTACATACAATGCGCATGCGCCGAGCAATAATAAGGCTAGAGTATCTGTACCTTCGTAGTTAACTAATATTCGGTCAACTCAGATGTATTTCTCTACAACTATTGTGCGTATTTGTAGCCTATGGGATGTGTAGAGATTAGGCTACAGATTACTCTAACGGGTTACTGCCAACGCGTAGTGAGCTGCTGTTAGTTGCTGAGATCAAAAGTGAAAGTGTCTGTGTGTATTCAAGAATATTTTGTTTTATTTCACACTATGAACGTGTAAGAATCCTAAACTCGACTCCATGACTCAAGATGATTGAAGTACTTTTGATTGGATACTTCATGACCTGCGTCTGTGGTAAGCACTTTATCTGTACACGTAGTAACAACGCGGGTAGCAGCACCCACAATACATAGCCAGTGATGTGGTGGTAAATAAAAAGCTGGCTAAACTAGCAGTTCCAGTCGGTCATCATAAGCCATCTCCACCACTAATATATAAAAAAGATGAATCATATTTTCAAAAAATGAAAACCTTAATTTATTTTCATTCAAAGATCATATAATCATTTAGCTTATATCAGGATGATACTACTTACTATGATGTATAAAATAAATTAACATTATAAAGGTTTATGTCAGGTTAAAATAGGTGGGTAAACGTATGTAAATAAAAAGGTGGTAAACTGAGTTCAGGTGGGTTTACCCTCCACTAAATCGTCGTATACAGCTAAATGATTACTGTCTTCAGGTCAGATGACTGCTTTTTTTAAGTTCCTAACGTCCTTTTAATCTCTACCCTCTACCCCCATGTTTTGCAGCTGAGGGGGGTGCAGATGTGGTGCTGTCCTGCTCTCTGGTGGAGGAGGGAGTGGGAATGGGTGGAATGGGAGGTGGGGCTGTCTTCACCCGTACTCCAGCCACACTCGTTTTAAGAGATGTTCCAGTGACTTCTGACCAATTACTTGAAACACTCACTCCGTTCATCCCACCTTCGGTGCCTGATCCGGACGTCCTCCTCTTTGAGGCCAAAGGTTTGTTCTGCCTGCCCTTCATAAAATTGGCACCACACGCTGATGTAATGTAATCACAACCTGTAATGACCTTTTCCCTTTCTTTCCCTCCCCTTTCTCCCTCTCTCCTCCTCCTATGGCAGTGTCATCACCTGAGATCCCCAATGGAGAGCTGTTGCTCCATGCAGACTGCAATGAACAGGAAGTGATGTGTGAAATAAGCCGTTATGTACCTCGTGGCACCCAAAGTAGTACAGAAGCAGCCTATTTTTTTGTGACGCTGAATGTTGAGGGAGTTGGGTTCAGCACTGCACTGGTCCTGCATACTTTGATGGTTGAGAAGGACCAATCGGCGCAAGCAACTTTGATACAGAATAAACTAGGCCTGCCTCTTAGCCAATCAGGGTCTCTGCTGACTGAGGGTGAGATCATCAAGTTAATATCCCATTTTTAGAAGAACAGCTTAAATTTAAATTTTGTTTTGATACACAATAAGGCCTACACAAGCATCCCTTACCCCACACACTGTTCATCTCACTATTCTTCCTCTGCCCTTCTCTTTTTTTTGTTTTTCTCTCAGCGGTATTCCTGGTGTTTTCCCACACAAAGACTATTGCTGCCCCTCTAAAAGGTGATGTCCTCCTCAGCTGTGGCTTCAGGCAGCAGGAAATGCCCCCAGCACAGGAAGTGGCCGTTGAGTGGTGGCTGCAGCACAGAGGAAGTGGGCAGAAAGTGCTTGAGATGAGGACGAGGCTGACTGATGGCAAGGAAAGCTCAGAGGGTAAGTAGATGTACCACCCCTTGACCGTTTCATCCAGGGGCGTAGCTAGGATTTGAACCACAGAGAAGATCAGCTCCCAATGGTGGTGGTAGGGTTGGGTGGTGATGGTGGTGAGGGTGTACATTAGTGTCAGGGGGACTGTTCCACTGGGAATTAATACATTATTAAACAGCAGTGTCCCCAATTGATCATTTCTAGTGAGTTTTGGAGGATGATATGGGGAAATGTTACAGTCATATAAGGGAGATTGCCAAGTGGCCAATTTATGCACAATTTTAGATTTTAGACAGCCAATAATAGATGGACTTTAGCCCTACATCGCTAATGATATAAAGGTCAATAAAAAGAAAAAAGTGGGTAGTTTAAAATAAATTAACATTATATTATATCATGGGAGTAGCTTTCAAACCACAGAGCCCACATGCATTAAGCAGTGAGTGGTAAAGGTTCAGAAAGGTTCAGGTTGATCGTGAACATGACAAACCTATAGTATCACAGTGTCACTGTTATTACAGGTTAATGTCCTGTTTACAAGCTTTATTCATGCCACTAAATTCAACTTCCTGTAAAAGGTAGTGCTTCTCAATGTATGTGTCAGTTGTTGTTTTGCCAAGTTTTAGGCTGGAGTGCATGGCCAAAATTCACACCTGGCCTGGTAAAACCTGGTAAAAGCTGGTAAAAGCTGGTAATAAAAAATGGTAAAAAAAACAAAAAAACAAAAAAACACTTGTAAAGATACTGTATAAATTAGAATCTATGACCATATATTTAAAAAAAAAAAGGTAAATAATTTCCATGAAATTGAATTTGAAGACACAAACTTGTGACTTGTGCTGTTGTGATCTGTAATTATACAGGACAGGATCCAAAATGATTTGGCCTCTACTGGAGTTACCCATCAATGAATAATCAAATAATTACACAAGATGCTTCACCTTAACTTGTATCAACTGTAAACAAACTGCCAAATGACAGTTAAAAATAACAAAAACATGTCTTTGAGCTAGTATATCTCTCAAAACTTTGGTGAGATTTGAACCCAGGTCTCTCACTACACTACCTTTACCTTGTGTGTGTTTACAGTTTTGTTGAGTAGTCATTTAGAAAATAAACGCCTATTCTTGCATTAAAAGATTATTTAATGAATAAATGCTGCTAAATGGTGTGATGATTGTTAATCTAAAGGCATTGGAGTTTGGAGTGGATTGTTCTAGACTATAGCAAAGGCTACATTCACAACCTTGGAAAATAATTTTAAAAAATAAATAAAAATAGCCACCTAAAGGCAAAGAGCACACATTACACAGGACAAGATACTAAATTACACAGAAGGAGGCAACAAACTGATCTGACCCTCTCTCATTTTCTTTTTTCAGTGCATGCCGACAGGGAAGGATCAAGCGTGGATGCCGCCCTGCTGGTTGGGGAGGGTAATGCCTCTGTGAGTCTGACCAAGCTTAAGGTTTCGGATGAGGGGACCTACATCTGTACAGTCAGTGTTGGCCTTTTCTCTGCCCAGCAGGTCATACAGCTCCATGTTACACGTACGTTTCAATCTAACCTGCCTCTCAATTCTGAAGTTATTTATTATGTGTCATTAGAGTATGTTTCAGTGAATGGAGATTTTACTGAAAATGCCCCCTCTCTCTACTCCTTCCACTGGCTTGGTTGCTCTTTCTTTCAGAACCTCCCCATGTTTCACTCTCAGAGGAGAAGTTGGTTTTTAAGGCGGAGTTGCCCCAGAAACTGAGCTGTCATTGCAAAAACTACTACCCACTGGACACCCAGGTCTGTAGCTACTATGGTTTTAGATGTGGCTTCTGACAAGTAAAGCTCTCTGATCGTTATTCAGATTGCTGTCAGTCTTTTTGCTGACAGGATTACTATTGGTACTTAGTTCCAGGAGCTTTGCCCTTTCACACCGGGGGAACTAGCCCTGAAAAGGGTTCCTCTTGGATAGTTCCGGGACCCCAAAAAAGTTCCCGCTACCGGGGTAGTACTTTTTGGGAACCAGGAACCATTGGGGCGGAGTTGCAGTACTGAACAACGCTGATTAGTCAATACAACCTACGCAAAAGTCCGCCAACCGTCGTGCTTGTTGCCGGTAGCAAACTTCTTCAACTTCGATGTGTCTCATTTCCCAAAAACAATTCTAATATCATGTTCATACCAAAGTAAAGAACAACAAAGATCAACACCATGGCTGCTTGAACTTCCTCCATGTTTGCTGTGTTGAAATTGGCGATGTTGTTGTGGGGGTCGTGGCGTACCTAAATGACGTATGAAACCAAACAATCAAAATATTTTCCGTGTCACATACTCCTTATTTTCTCCCCAGTACTTTGGTGTGGTGGGAAAACAACCTCAAACTCTTTTGGGGAACTAAAAAGGTTCCTGCTCAAAAAAGTACCCAAAATATTCAGGTTCCTGCGGTGGGAAAATGACTATAAAATACCACAGTACACTAATGAATTGTTTGGCCAAATACATGGAGCTTCCTGATAAAGGCCATCAAGCATTAAGCTGGAGGATATATGTGATCAGAAGTTTATTAGGTTGAACTTTAATGACAAATAATTTTCATTTAACTTTAATTTCTGTACATTAGAGCAAAATCTCAAGCAATTCTGTACTTGCTGCATGGAAATCTGGTCAAGAGCCACTGCCATATTCAGCTATTTTTGTCTCCTCTGCCTTTTAGATGGAGTGGGTATCTCTGTCTCCTACAGACACAGAGCCCACAGTGCTCCCAGACCAGGGCTCTCTCTCCAGCCATCGGCAGCATGGCGATGGCACTTTTTCCCTGTCATCTCACCTCACCCTGCCCGCCACCTTCTCCCCAGGAACCACCATCACATGCAGGGTGTCCCACCCCGCCCTCACCACACCTCTCTCTGTCAGTGTGATGGTAGAAAAACCTGAACCAGGTATTTATGTTGTGCATACATTTTTAAAATCAACCTCAATCAAAATTAATTTACTTGACAAAAATTCTAGCAAGGCTGAAGAAAGGTGTATCTTGCTGTCATTCAAGTCTCTTTTTGTATAATGTGGAATCTAATACATAGTAGATGCGGCACATTACAGGAACTACATACTGGGTCAAATCACAACGCAACTTCTGTTTTGTATCATAGCAGAAGTTTTTTTACCCTGTAAATCTGCTAAAATGCACTAATGTGGACAATAAGTCAGTTTCTTACCTCAACAAAACAATGCATGATAAGCATGATGTTGATTTTACATATAAACATTTTTATCTTGAGAGTGTTGATTTGGATTCAGGTGTATATTGTGCTTAATGCCCAACCTGTCTGAATTAATCTATAATTGTTCTCTATGTCTCTATGTTACACTCAACAGATTCCTATTGGTGGGTTCTGGGTTTCCTGGTCATCACTGTGCTTTTCTTCTACCAGGTCATGAAATAGGCCAGTAGGAGATGCTAGTAGATCATCTTGACTTCAAACTGAATCCAGAAATGTTTTCTTTTGTCTTACCTCTTTGGTCCTTGGGTGTATTATTGATTTGACTGGAATCCACTGTTCTTCTGACTAATTTTAGAAAAAATAAAGACTACTGGACTAAAGCAGAGAACAGGAACAAATACAAAAGCTCCATTGTTAATTACAGTACTGCAATATCCAGGTGTATATTTTATTTTCCTGATAAATCTGTTAAACTATAATAATATCTTGTTTGTTGTATTCAATATTACTATTGGTGGTTCACTTATTTAATGTTTAGAGGTACGTGTTCTACTATGTTCGCCATCACAGTCCTCCAGATGAATGCAGAAGAATATCAGCCTCTTCTCAGGTATTCTACAACTGAATAGTGAAGAGAACTGGGCTATATAGTAGCTGTTCTCCGTGCCTGCAATAAAAAGTGGGACTTTATGTGCCTGGTGCCTGCGTAAGGTTGCATGAGTCTTGGGTCCACATGTTCAAGCTGTTCCTCAAGCTGGATTTTGGACATGCCTTCTTTTGTGCATGGGTTCATTCAAAACCTTGGCTTCTCATATAGGTGAAAACTGGGCCATGGACTTCTCTCCTTCTCATGTCTTCCTACTGAAGCTTTGCCTTTAATACAGTTTTGTCTAGGACGGCGGCGCACAAAGACTGAACTGGCATCATGCCCTTGGGACATTAATTGGATAAAAACTTGAATTCACTTAGCAAAATCTGAAATAATTTAGGAGAATCCGCATTTTGCCTCTAATATCTGTTTTGTACTCAACTCACAAGCCACTCTTCAATTGGATTGCTCATTGCATTGAAACACAAGTACATGTTATGGCCACATCTCCATTAGATACCAGAATACTCAGGGAATGTTGTCTTGTCCTATCTTATTAAAGTGTTGTGCGCTTTGCACCCTGATGGTCACATGCATACAGTTGCGGGTTCATTTTTGTTTGGAAAGCCTGCAACATAATGGAATCTGCCCTTGATAATGTGTCTTTGAGCATCAGTTTCTGGCCAATATACAGTACATATTATTTGATCTGTCTGCTTATTGCCATTAAGAACTGTCCCAGGTAACAGGAGATAGAGGCTGGAGATGTTTGTATAAATTTGTAATGCTGAATGCCCAGGACGTCTATTTAACTCAGCACACCTAAATGAATCCTGGTCACCCTCAATGCACCCTGGAATTATCATCTCTTTTGATGATCCCTTAAAAACCTGAGCAAATAAATGTCAGGACACATGTTGATAGCTTAGTTTTGGAGAACTGTCAGATTGCTTTAAATACCAATCAACAGCCTCATTTCCTTAAAGTTTTTGTGATTCGGCAATTCATATCCTATTTGATATTTTTGGCATTTACTAGTATTAGCAGATTCCTTGTTTTAGATCTCCAAACTGATGGGAGCGCTAGTCATACTCTTTCTTGGCCCTCCATGTTCTATGCAGGCTACCATTCCAACCCAAGACTACAGCAGGTGATTTCACTGATTAGCACACCTTCAACCAGAGAGCAGGGATTCATCTGTGAAATTATCTGGTGTAGTCTTTGGTTGTAACGAAAACCTGCATACTCATGGCCCTCCATGGCACATGGCTGCCTATCCTTGTCGAAAAAGGGAAGAAGCATAGAAATGGACTTAAATCAGAGTCAATCTGTGTATTGGATTTCGATATTCACCACCATGTCTTGCAGGAGGCCACGCACCCCAGGGGTTGCTGAAGGGTTTGATATTGGCGCAGTGGGACGTACGTGTCAAAGCCACCTTTGAGTACCACTGTGTGGCGTCTGATCTGGTCTGAATCAGGCCCTACATGTCTATAAGTATATAACAAAGGTTAGCACGCAGTTCTGTTGTTGATTTCTTTATTGGCATCAGCAAAAGTGGTAAGCATGCATTTTAAAGAATTTTCATAATCCAGTTGCATCTCTCACTGCATTATCATGTTGTAGAAGTTAATTACCTAATAATACTGAGGAGCAATATTATCAGACAATTTTGATTAGCCACTATCTTTATGCATAAATGCAATTTACACTTTTCACTTTTTTTCATATCTTTACAATTTTGTCAATTCTCAAACTCAGTTTTAAGAGAGGAAAATGACCTTTTCAGTTACATCCAACACCCCCAAGACGTAAAACACATTCTAAAAAAACACATTTTCAGGAGCATAATCTGACAGAGGTGAACTATGGTTCTACTCATACAGTACTACATATTTTTAACAGTACACTATTGTAGCAGTTGTCCTCTGAACATATATTTTTTTCTCTCAAAAGCAAGTGAATTGAACAAAATTTTGGCAAACTCTTGAGCATCATTGCATTGCATACGCAGTAATTACCAGATTGGAGATACATTATACACAGGTCCTTTAAACCACTAACAAAAGAAAATGTACAATCGGCAGTTAGTTTCAGAAATGGCAGATACACAGGTCACACAAATAGGCAAAACTATGGACACCGTTTGCCATGCAAGTAAGAAACAAACACTCTTTTTGACCTTTACCATACTGTAGGTGTCTGTCTGTGTTTGAGTGTGTGTTGGGGGGGTTGGCCAGGTAGCTATGGGTTTCTTATCATGTCCTTTTTCCCACTTTCCTGCGTTTTGGAGATCAGGTCAACTTACACAACAAACAAATGAACAGTGTGTCGGCACAAAGTTCAGAGCAACTGGACTATTTGTACTTGTTTAAAATGTGACATTACACATTCATCTGTCTATGGCTGTGGCTCTGTCCACGTCAGAGTTAAGAGGGACCTTTCTCTGCGGTTAGTGGTCAATACATGTAAAGAGATTGTCTGTCAGTGGCTTGTCTGTCTTTCTTGCTGTGCATAATATTATGCCACTAGGTCTATCTATCAGTGTATCTGTCTGCCTGTGGTACTAAACCCCTGGGTACAAATTGAGCATAGTCAAAGAATTACTCAAACTATAGTTGCTTTTCAGTCCAGAATTAGGTTTCACCTATCTATGGGGAGTGTCACAATGGTCTTACTACCTTTCCCTGAATCACTCTTGCCTTTCCTTACATTCTCACACAGTCTCTTTCCCTTTGTCACATTTCTCTTTCTTGCCATTCTGTCTATACTTAGCTTTTCAGAAATAAGAGACTAAGTGAGAGAAAGTTAGGCAGGAAAGGAAAAGAAAGAATTACCAGTAAAGGCCTTTCAGCTAAACCTGGAAAAGCTATTGGCTACAATGCTTTGGATCACAAATACACACACGCACATACAACAAAAATGATCATAATCTTAGTCTAACCATGAACTTGTATTAGTAAGTAGTAATGATCATAGCAGTAGTGACAGGAGGGGGATGTCAGTTAGGCATGTCAGTATCAATTTACAAATGTAGGACACTCTCAAAAAGGTAAAATGAACAAGCTTTGGTGTATCTGGGATAGAAAGGACTGCTGTCTCTTGTTCAATCTGCCTGCACACATACACTATCTCTGTTGTACTCTTCCCCTTGCTTTTGTTCATTCCCTCCAGCTCAATATCTCTCTTCTTTCAGTGGGCTTAGCCCTGTGTGTTCCTGTGTCACAAGGATTTTCTCTCTCCCTCCTTCCCCCTCTTTCTCCCTCTTTCTCTCTCCCTGCTGCATCCTTCAATAATGCATGAAGCGCAGAGACAGGAGAGAGTGAGTGAGACTCCACGCCAAAACAGTGGAAGAAAGAGAAAGCAACAAGAAGGGAGGGAAAGGAGGACAAAGAGAGCAGAGACACCTAAACACTACTGTCATGTAAAAGTGCAAGATGGTTTGATGGAAGACTGTGAAGAGAGGGAGGAGAGGACGGATAAAAGGGGAGGAGTGGCGCTTGGATTTGTGTTATTTTTTTCTCTTCCCTCTCTTATATCATTCCGAAGTCCATATCCTTCTGTAATGACGGGGAGAGCTCAGTAGAAGAAGTACACTGAGAGTGAAGGATGGGAGAGAGAAGTGACAGAGAGAGGCAGAGGCATTAGTCTAATGGATCAGGTAATGCATTGCATACACAACAAAAAGAGAAAACTCAACTAAGACTTTCTTCTCATATAGTTTCTGTGTTTTGTGATTTTCATTGAACTGGTAAAATGGGTATTATATCAATAATTTACTGTAATAAGCAGTCATGAATAATAGACAGTAAGTGCTGCAGTAGGCAGTCCAGACGTGGGCTTGTTAGAGCTTGTGTTGTCTTATACCTGCCAGCATCCTTAAATAAAATGAGATGAACCATCTCTCTGTCTCGTTTCTCTCTCATTGTCCTGTACAATCGACCACACCACCACATCAACCGTGACGTACACCGACATATGAACAGTTAACATCAATAGAAGCGCATTTTCTCTGTATAGCTCTACATGTCTTTAGCCTACCATATTCCACTCAACACTGTGACCCTGCGTCTGGTCTGTCTGCTGCTTGTCTCAGTCCCAGCTGTGTTAGCTATATCTGATCCCTTTGCTGACGTGCTGCTGACGGCTGCTCTGGTTTAGCCAAAGCAAAATAGCCTGTCTTCTTTTCTTCATCTAGGAATATTAATAAATTAACCTATGATGATCAGTTGGTCAATCAATCAACCAATCAATCTTTGGATTAGGATGAAGAGAAACAGTAACATCTACTCACAGAATATTATTCCCACCACAATGACTCCAATGATACCCATCATGATCATCATCTGAAAGGAGAAGACAACATGGAAGTATTATTACATTATTTACTGTAATGGTTCATCCGTTTGTAAAATTTGATTTGAGAAATGTTTCCTGACCACGGAGTTGACCGCCTTGCGCACATATACTGTAGTTACGCGTGTAGTTCAACAAACCATATACACCCTGACACATATCCCCATATTCATTAAAAACAAGTAAGCAGATGCAATACATTTAAAGTCCTTCAACTTCAACATATTTGCTTTTGTGGTGCTATAGTTATGCGATTCCTTAAATATTTCCAAGTCTGCAGTGAAACCTGCAGTAAGAGTCTTATTCCCATGTATTCCCTGGAGCATCTCTCCAATCCTCCACAGCCGCTCATTAACAAATCAGTGTGTGGAGAGCAGATGACGGCATTCCCAGCACAGACGCTGTGTGTTCGCCTCAGCGCACCTCAGTTTGGCATGGTTGGTGGGTGCATTGAAATACGAGAGTTGTATTTGAATCAGATCAATCACACTCACAATCAATCAGTTCTATATAACTGCATAACCACATACTAATAGACTTAAACCTGAGTCAGATTCAAGTCTGAGTCACGTTCAGTGAGAGCAATCTGTTCTATGCAGTCACACTAATATGCTTACCTTGCAGTTCTTCCACCAGTACTTGTTCTTAAGCTTGGCTGCACAGCTTTCAAACTGGGAGGCTCCGGCTTGGAGAGCGTCTGCCCTGTCATCCAGCTCTGAAAGCTTCTGATCCCTCTCCAATACCTTGTCCACATTCACCCGCATGATATCCACCACCTAGCCCACAGTGGTGGAGACAGAAACAGTTGGCAATGGTAGGGAGGGGAGAAGAAGAGAAGGAGAATCATGGTTAGAGGAGAGGGGTTGGAGGTGTGTTGTTTTCTGAAGCGAAACACTAAAGCTTTAGGCCTTCCATGTGGCATAAGAGAGTGGACAACTACTTAGAAGCAATTGCAATTGCAAACTGCAGCAGAGCCCATTATATATTAAGAAGGCCAGACCTTTCTACCAAACAATATAAGTCAGCCATTGATTCCCCAGCTGTTTTAATACTCAAGAAACGTTACATGATAGATCAAACTTTGGCCCATCCTTGTTTGGCCTGGCCCAGCTCACCTCCTCAACTTGGGCCTGTGTCTGTTGTAGCCTGCGATTGCTGGTGGTGTTG
>CABFOQ010041692.1:0-17606 GCA_900660455.1 Gephyroberyx darwinii
CTTTGAAACAGACACACACAAACGCATCCTTTCGTGTGTGTGTCTGTTTCAAAGAGAGAAAATGTGCCGCTGTGTGTGTGTGTGTGTGTGTGTGTGTGTGTGTGTGTGTGTGTGTGTGTGTGTGTGTGTGTGTGTGTGTGTGCCAACCATTACTGTAGCTCCCTATACTATATTTTAAAACTCATAAACAGACTAATACTAGTATCTGTCTGCCAATATGTGATTCTTTTGTGTGATATCTGCCTTTACACAAGTGTGAGGAAGAAAGAAAGGAAGGAAGGAGGAAAGAAACAAAGAAACAAACAAAGAAAGGGAAAACAGGTGTAAGCATGAAAAAAAGCTCAGAGAGAAAACGGAGAAATTTCAGAAAGATGTAGAGGCTAGTTAAAAAAACAAAAAAAAGACACGAACGAAAAGGATTGTGTGGGAGATTCTGTACAGAAAACTCAGCCGGTAGCTCCAGAGGGAAAGTGTTCACAGCTATATTAATATAACACAGAGGGGGTAGTTAGAGAAGCTTTGTTTGTCTTGGGCTAAATTAACACCCTCTTACCATCATAATAGTCATGTCATCATGGGAGAGGAGCCTGGAGGGTGGGTATGTCAGGGTTTTTCCTCCCACTCAGTAAGCTGCTATACATTCTCGATGTGTTAGTGAGGTACACCTGAAGAGTTTGGGTTTCCTTTAGTCCCGTCAATACTTTGACAGAGCACTAGCTACTAGCAAACGTACTCACACATGCACAGGCTGTACACACACCATACACAGACCGTCCCAGCAGCCCAGCTGTTTAATGTCTGTATATCTGTTATGTCTGTTTTTTTTCACGTGTCTTCTGATTCTCCTTTTTCCTTCCTCCACTGCTTTTAAATGCCACAGCATTTTGTTGTTGCTCTTTGTTCCCGTCTTTCTCCTCCTCGTCTACCTCTACCTCCCGTCCAGCTCGTGTTGAACCTCCTGCTGCGGTCGCCTCCAAACACCATCCGCCCACCACCGCTTCCCCCATGCCTCCAAGAGTTTGTCCCTCATTATCGGTCCTTACTGCACCCCAACCAACCTTCCCACCCAGCATGGTGTCATAGCCTCAGTACAGTATTGTCTCATTATCTCTACCGACACCAGAGAGGCAGGGCATTATGGGACGTCAGACACTCCCCCTCAGTAAAAGAGCTGCGGGCTACTGACAGAGCCGACAGGTGATTAAGACAGGCCAAAGGTTTTCTCTGCCCCCATCCATACCGTGTGTGCAGCGTATGCTACTGTAGACAGGGAACGCTCTTCTTCTGCTTTGCTTGTGCATCATGGCTCGTTTGTTTGACATGAACAATGCACACCTGCAGCTGAGCTGTCAAATGGGTCAGCGTTCAAAATCCACCCCGAAAAAAGTAAATAGCCTTAGGCTAAGTTTCAAAACTAAATTTTACCGAGAACGGGAGCAACTGATCATATTGTTGATGTATTTTTATTGGTGCTCTATGAGAAGGCAGGGTCATAGTAGTTTCTCTAATTTGTCCGGCATTTCTTTCTACTTCTAAACCCCAGCCTCCATAAAATTGCCACATTTCAATGACATTATAGTCAGAATGGGGATATCTGTACACACAACAAACAACTAAAATCCCTTTCACCAATATAATGATCATGTCTGTGTTAATTAAAAGAGACCATTGGTGATAAGCAGATCTACGTCAGGAGTGGATTCAGAAATCCGGTTGACATCATCTTGGCCAGTTAGCGAATGACATTCACCGACACCCCATAAATGCATCAGGTTCATTTGGTAGGCATGCTGGATGAGCTGGTGCTGGGGTGACAACCCAGAACATAAGTGGGTGTCAGCAATGTGACAATGAGATGTGTTCCACAAAGAGCTGAGATGACATCATCCGCATTGTGTCACTCAATCACCTGTTGTAACATATGACAGGATATGCAACATGGATCACATGCGCAGACCGATTCTGAAATAGCTGTGATCTGAGACTAAACACTCTGACCAAGAACTGGCTCGTGCCAGATCACTGTGAACTTGTTCACATTCTGTCCTCTCCATCCCTCCTCTGCTCTGTAGCGCAGCAGCTGTGCCACCTGTAGACGGTTACCAAAGATTATGATATCAGACAGAAGAGTACATTTTGATGTCCCGGGAAAGAGAAATCATTGTCTAGAAGTAGGATAATGTTTTGTCAGTGAATAAATCATCACTCCATCTCCTTAAGGTATGAGTTTCAGTGCAGTTGGCTCTCCATCTCCTCTTTGAGTCATCTCTCCAAATTCCTTCTGTCTTCCCAGTGCTCCAAAAAGCAACACATAACGTCCATGTAACTGTTGGGCCTGTTTTTTTGGTTTGGGGAGGGGGTGGCGTGGGGGACTGGCGAGGACACAGCATGGAGAGGGAGGAAGGGGGGGGATTGTCTGTCCTAGGAGACAGATGGCGCAGGGGGCTGGTCCATGATGGGCTGGTGCTGGACGGGCTCCATGTGCTGTAGTGGGTAACTGGGGCCCAGGGTGGAACGTAGGCGGCACTCTGATCCTCAGCGCCACAGTATTCCTCAGGCACAGGAGTCCACTTCCCCCGCCCATCTGTTCCTTCCATCGCAGCTATGGCAAACGTTCCTGTGCACACATGCACACACACACACGCACACACACAGACATACACACTCATGCATACACACATATGCATACGTCAGAGGCTGCCCCCTGCTAATCTACAGCGTTGGGTTCAGTTACAGTGCATCAGCAGCTCTCCCCCAGCTATCCTCCTCCCTATCTTACCAAATTAGCCTCCAGCTTTGACTAGATCCCACCAGCCTTCCGCTCCCATTTGGTGTCACGCTGACTGTATCTGTTATTGAAGCGCTTAATCTCTCCAACTCAACCGTTTGTGTAATCCTACATGATATTAGACGACTCCCACACATACTCGACTATGGCCACAACCTTTGCTATAATGTAATCCTGGCACCAGGGATTTAATTGCTCTGCTGTCACCTGTGGGGGTAGAGGGAGACAGAGCCAGTGGAAAAAAAAAACAGAATCATTTGTTTGGTTGTAAACAGCAAGGTAAGCAATGGTAAGCGGTGTACGCCTGAGGACGATGTGCTTCCGTGACTGAATGTCTCCAGAGAATTTGATATCTTTCTCAGATCATAAATGTTTTCATAATCAATCTGGTAATAAACGTGCGAACACATGTGCTGCCCTCGGAGTGATAATGACTTGAATAGGAAGGTGACATCGCTACAGAGTCACGATCAGAAGGCCGTTAGTGACTCAAAATCGGAGAGAGACAGCACAGCAATATGTTCTTCAATGTTTGAGAAAATGTAAACCATGTTTTTACACATTTTCGGTTTGGTTTTTCGATACTGGTTAATCATTTATTTTCTTTACAAAGTTTCCTTTCCTTTCCTTACACTGGGCAGAAGGCAGGGAGACAGCCTGGAGAGGCTGCCAGTGCATCACAGGGCTAACACAGATTCACATTCACACCTTTGGATAATTTCGAGTCTCCAGTCCACCTGACTTGCACGTCTTTGGACTGTGGGAGGAAACCGGAGCACCTGGAGAAAACCCACACAACCTCCACACATTATGGGCTGGGGCCGAGAAATGCTGTGAGTGCTAACCACTGAGCCACCGTGCAGCCCCACTGTGGTTAATGCATGCTACTGCACATATACATTTATATATATATACATATACGTACATATATCACATGTTGCATGTATGTAAGCAGTGAAAACATAGTAATAGAAAATTTTACCCACTGCAAAGGAATTCTTTCCTATTTTTCCAGAACCCTTATGACATTCCCAACATGTATGACGCGCCGGGCTTGACATGCTTTTAGAGCGGGGCCCTTAGCCAGCTGTCTGAATGCCAGTTAGGGAAACATTAGACCTTAAATATTAATGCAGTAATATGGCATTGTTGGAATGCTCACTGAGCTGTGGGCTCCAGGCCTGCTGGGCTATTTGTCACACTCCAGTAAGCTCACAGCAGCCAGAAAAGAAACCTCCATGAATGGGCGAGAGCCTACACAGTACAGTGCATAGCCTCACCAGCTGACAAATCAAAATATGACCCCTTCCGCAACTTTTCTCATGTAAGACGGGGCGAAGAAAAAACAACCCTTTCATTTCTGTTTTGCCTACAATATTCTCTTACATTTTGCTTGTGTCTTGACTTATTTCATGTCATCAGGTGTATTCTATTGGGGGAGGCAGTGTGGAACCATTATTGATCTTGGAGACCGATTTGCTGCTGTGAATCGGGTATTTGTTTTGTTTCATTTAATTTGTGTCTCTTTTCTTTAAATTAAAGAGAAGTATCAAATGTGTCGTCTTCCTCCCTGACACCTAAACTACCGTCATCTCAGTTCATAAATTCTCCCACAGCCCAACTGAAATGTGGCAGCTCAGTCAGAATCTAACTGAGATTATATAATCAAAAACAGGTACAAACACTTTACAATACATAAGGTTGATAGTCAAAGCTCTCGCTCTCTCTCTTTGCGTTTGAATCTTCCAGCAACAGATGGCCGAGGGAGAAATCAGCAACACGTTTATTTTCTCTGTCCTTTATTTGAACGAAAATGTGGCATAATTGGACGGCTGTCCCAAAACACATATTTTAGTATATGTTGATTCCTCTCCAGGAGAGATATTTTCATCTTTCATCATCCAATGAACAGAATATGAGGTCCTTTGGGGAAAAGTACAACAAAATCTTAAGAGTAGAGTAGTTCTCACATTTGAAACACAAAGCACGCAGACCTATGTTAAACATAATCATCACACACACAAACACACACACACACACACACGAGTTCAGAGGTTCACGTAGCCTTGCCTTGTGCTTTGCTGCCTGTAATGTATTAAGTTAACCTTGGAGATGCCCTATGGAGCTTCAGCTATGGAGAGCAGGGCTGGCATTGATGTGTGCTGTGCATCCTACTTTGCCTCCACTCTGCAGGGAATGAGGAGATGTGAAGACAGGAGAAAAAAAGAGAGATGTCAATACACTACAGTTCAACTTCAGAGATAAAGGGCTGTATGTAGTTTGTGCCAACATTCTGAGATATGCCACAGGGTCATTTTTGCGTGCGTGGTGTGTGTGTGTGTGTGTGTGTGTGTGTGTGTGTCTGTGTGTGAAGAGGTTTCGTTGGAGCCAGAGATCTGCCTGATATGTAAAGAATATGAAATCGGCACTAGGGTGCTGGGGCAGGTTCACAGCTGAGTGAAGTGCTGCCATGGGTAGCGTGGAGAGGTCGCGGACACGGGGAGGGGGTCAATGATGTGAATTCCATCGATCCCAGGCTTCCTGACAAGTGTTCAGTGATTTCCTGTCCCTGGCAGAAATATTGTGCTTGTTAATCCATTTGAGTCAGAGCAGCAATGGAGCTCAGTGAAAGAGGGAGAGTGAGTCTGTGTTTGTGTGTGTGCGCGTACGCATGCATGTGTGTATGTGTGTGTGTGTGTGCATGTGTGTGTGTGTGTGTGGGGGGGTCAACACAAACAGGATTCTAATGAGCCAGCGCTAATCAATGTGTGCTTAATCAGCTATTCAGCTGTGAGTGGCCAGGGGGTGGATGGAGGAGGGGAGATGAGGAGGAGAGTGTTGGGAGGAGTTCATGAGAAAGTGCAAGCCCAACCTCTGATTCACTCCCTTTGTTGAGAGCTTCAACAAGACAACTGAGGAACTCCTCGGTGAATGCAGATTTACATTACAGGTTTGTTCAGACAGTGCAGCAGCCAGACTGTTGTTGGGTTTCTGAACGAGCTGCGCTGCTGCTCCATTCACCTAGACGCTAACCTGATGTAAAAGATGGTGATGTCACGATTACCAATGGTTTAATACACAGATCAATCAACGGATCGATTGAATGCAGTAATTGGATAAAAGATAAATGTATTCTATTATACAGGAGGCACTTTTTACAGATGACAAAATAAGAAGCCTCCTATTTTAGGAGGAATTTGAAAAGTGTTTCCTGAAAGTTACACCTAAACAAACACCTTGGACTTATTGCATTGATGAAGAGTCTTAGTTATGTGCCATGCCACAGAATATCCATCACTTAAGTGCACATTTAAGAGCCTTAATATAGTTTTGTTAAACACCCATTAAACACATAATTAATCATTCCCATACACGGTGTTTAAAACCTACTTCCAATTCTTCTCATGCATTTTCAGTCACATGAACAGACAACACAAATCCTGGCTACTATACAATACGGGTAATGTTGAACACAATCCTCTTGTTCATAAACTTTCATTATTTGACCCGCTCCCGAAGGACTTTTTCTCCCTGCTTTTTTTTTTCAGCAGGATGGTTTCAAGAGTTACACATTAATCCTGTTCTTTACCCACTCAGAAAAAGGCCACAACTCAATCAGTCTCCCGTTCTCGGGAACGGCGGCCTTTAAAAAATGACTCCATCCGCTGAGTTGACAGCCCCAAAGATGGGAAGAGAGGAATTAATCTCAAAGAAAGATCCAGAATAAAAAGGGGGCAAAAATAAAATAAAAAAGAAGAAGCTTGGGTGGGTGCAGGAATGATGTGTGTGGTGAATGTGGGTGTCTGTACACAAATTCTGCTTGAGTGTACAAACAGGCACATACATGTGCACTCACACACATGCGTGCACACACACACACACAGTATGTGTGACGATGAAAGGGCACTCACTGTAAGTTGTGGAGTTATCAGGGCCAGCCGCGTGAGGGAGAGAGCAGGGATCAATCCCCATTACAGCCTAATCTGTATCGCCCAGGGCCACCACAGACCCAGGGTTGGGGCCACTTTATGAAGTGCTGTCAGCATGTTGTGATTCCAACAGGAGCTGTTAATATTCTATAGCGGGCCAGGTCAGGTTGGTGTGTGGTTTGTGTTATTAAAAGGACACATTATTTGGTTACCTTGACTTGCCTCTGAAATGGGATGTGACCAAGGGGCTCACAGCTATGCAGCCAAAGCTGTAGGGGAAAGAAATTGTAGAGTATTGAGAACTGAGTAAGCAGAGAGAGAGAGAGAGAGAGAGAGAGAGAGAGCGAGAGAGAGACAGAAAGAATTCCTGGCAGTGACCCACATCGATGCACTCATGGTATGTGTTAGTGAATTTGCGTTGGTGTGCGAAGTGTATTGGAATCTCAATGGAGAACAGAGGGAGATAGGGGAGGCAGACTGGAGGAGATAAATGGAGCGAAAGATAGATCACAAAGGTCCATGCCAAAACTTCAAGCCTTGGGAGAAAGGCATCTGGAACAGTGTATTTTCCCCCTCATCTCTAAGGCTGTCCATTGTGAATCATGATTGCCAGTGGATCTGTCTCATCACAGCCTACAACACTCCTGATTCCATCCCATTACTCATCTTGATCATTACAACTATCCACCCTTTGAGACAGCAGTATATACTGTCACAGCCCAGGCTCCCTGGACTTGACAAAAAGGGAAATCACACATGTTATAAACTAACCACAATCAGCCTGAAGTGGACATGAGTATGTACGTCTGTAAGGTCAGCAGTGAATCAGTGCTGGGATGAGTGGGGAGTATGATGTGGGGTGTGTTGAATGGAGGAAAATGAACAGTGCAAAGAGGTGGACCAGGTGCTCTACATCATCACCGATGACCCTCCCAACTCTGCCTGTCAATCACCTGTAGGGAAAACACACAGCAGGGAGAAGACAGCAGACAGAGGGGAGGGCCGTCACATTCATGGAAATGCATCGAATTGACGTTCTATTCTTAAAAATACACATTTAACAGTTGTCACATATCAAATCTGTGACTGTTAACTGGCACAAGTCTGATGCCGCGCCATTTTGTTCGTGTTGGAGAATACCTGATAAGGCCACATCATTACAAACCCCCTATCTATCCATGCATCTATTCGGGTAAATGAGCAATGGCTCTCGTTTGTGCCGGAAAGCAGAGCTGTCATTAGTCTGTCTCCGCGTACGCCCACCAGCTCTAATGATGCTAAAACATGCCTGGCTATGCATGGGCACGAGCCGTTTGAAGAGCATGAAGAAAAAAAAAATGAAATAAAACGATTTGAAGAAAGATGGATGTGAGAACGTGTACTTCTCCAGGTGGGGCTAGTATTTCACTGCAGAGAGATAGGGAGGATGATGGAATCTTTTAGTGACATGTATGTGTTTGTGTGCATGTGTGTGTGTGTGTGTGTGTGTGGGTTTCATTTATATTTTCATTTTTTTTAAAGAGGAATGGGCTTTTAACATGCAACTCAGAGTCTGTCTGTCTGTCAAATGCTCTTTGATGTCCTGCTGCTTCCGTAGCCTTTGAGAGGCTCGGGTATCATTAAGCACTTCCAATGAGTCACACGTAGAAAGATGACTGGATCGCCAAAGTTTTTCATCATCAATAAGAGAGTCTGCCTCTCCTTTGCCTGGGAACTTCACTCAACTTTAATTCATTCATTTGTCCGTAAATAACCTGCCTGTGATTACCCAAATGACATTCTTCCAGCATTGTTAGACCATCTATAGTTCTCTATTTCAGTGCTGCTTCATCACAGCGATGTGTTGGCTAGTATGTGTTGTATAATGATGTGCAGGCATTCATCTTATGCATATGATAGGCTAATATGTGGAGGACTAATATATGCCTGTCACCAGCAAAGCAGAGCATGAGCGTTGCAGAGTGCACCACATGCTGAATTTGAACGAGGGGGAAGACATTAAATATTCTTTTTGATTGCATATCCAGCTGCATATTCTCACAGAGGGATTTTGCTTTTAACTGAATGTGCTGTACACAAGCACTTTGCAGTTTAACAAATATTTTTCCCCTGGCAATGTCTCAGCCCACCGGTGGTTTAGTACTTAATCCTTCCCAACAAATCCAACTACTAGATTCACCCAGGGGTGGGCGGGGAGCTGCCATCTCTACAAAGGGAATTATTGACATTGTTAAGCTATCTGTTTACAGCATAAAAAGCATTTTGTATCATAAACAAATGCATGGTTCCTGTTCCTCAAGCCCACTGTAAGCAGGCTGTAACTCATCTCCAAATGATGAAAGTGACCTTGAGAGTGAGAGTTGGGTGGGCAGGTTTTACTAATGTAGCTGTGAATACTCGAGGGAATACTAATGTTAGTTGAGGCACCATCTTAGACCTGCTTAAAGCAGTTCTTACCCCAGGTCTCCCCCAGAATCAAGGGTCTTTTTGAAAAGCCCCATCTTCTCATCTCTGGCTCTGTTCTGAAAGCTCATTAGGATCAGAGATCAAAGAGTGGGGCAGCCGGCCTGTGAACTGGACACTGTGGGCTATTTCCATCTATTTATCACTCATGCGGCTATTTGGGCTCCCAGTGGAGGCTATCTGCATCCAGATCGCACCACCACTTTTCTCTGTAAGCCTGCCATTTTGCTGACATCCATCAGCAGCCATGTCTGGCATTGAGAGTTCTCCTAATTGAATGCCCGCTTCCACCAAATGCTGGCCTGCACATGTAAAGCTGATTCACAACGTAGGGCAACAAACTGCTTCAACCTTGCCCATATAACACAAGTCTTTCCTGGGAGGCTAAATAGAAAGGCTGTGCTCATTTTACGATGCATCAAATTGTTGGATGGACATTAGCAGGCATTGTCTGAAATGTGTACAGTCCCAGATAGTGTGTCAGATGTTGAAATGACTCACAATGATTTTGCCTTCATCTATAAATCATGTGTGTTGCAGTCTGATTTAGTTTTCTAACCCTGGTAATCTGCCTTTGTCCCAGGCCAGTGGTCCCAGGGTTCATCAGATTAATGCCTTATCTGCTAGACTTTAAACCTCTCCCTGCTTTCACAGTCTAGACAAATACACTTGCACACACAGACATACATGCTCAAACACACGTGGACTCAGACATGCGTGTGCATGCAGACACGGGAAATAACCTCAGACAGATCAGTGCAGGAGATGATAAGTCCATCTGTCTGTCTGTCTTTCACATCTGTTGTATCTGGTGTGTATCTGGTGTGTATCTGGTGTGTATCTGGTGTACACACATGTACACCAAGACATAAAGACAGAACAACTCTGTGACTCATTCCCTTGGCACAGTGTTTTCCCCGGACGTTTAGACTGGAGAACGTAAGAACCTACAGTATTTACTTATGGTCTCCGTATCAAGAGGAAGAAGTCAGAGAAAAAGCAAGGAGATGAAGGAAGGAGAGGAGAGAGCAAGAGAGGGGGTGGGAACTCCCCTGTTATGGATGGATGAACTATTAAGGATGGTGTGTGACAGACAGTTACTGTTATTGCAGTGACCTTTCTACACTATACATTATACATGACGCACTCACACACCACATGCATATACAGCTTCTCCACTCATACATGTACTCTCATTCATGCCATAAACACACTGGCACTGTGCGCTGACCCGTTTCCCCAGAGCAAACGTTTTATCCTCACAAGCTGTCCAAACATTTCCTCCTTTGAAGCCCCGTCTCAGTCTTCTCTGCCATCATGTGGTACCTGGCTTCTTTTAAAAGGAACACTCCAACTACTGATTGGTACATCAGAGAGACGGAGACTGGGTGGGAGAGAAATGGAGGAGAGGAGTGTGTCTCTGCATCCGCCTGCGTCTTTGCTGTGGGAGAGCGGGATGTTTCATTGCAGGATTTGTTTTTCGCCAATTAAACAGACACTAATATCCGGCACAATGCCTGAGCTGAGAAGGCTCCGGGGTTCCAGGTCGCTATCTGTGCAGAGTAAACTAGGTTACGCAGACTACATAAAAAAAACAGGAGTTGAGTGCAGTACATCAGAGCTGAAGCAGCCTGAACGACCCGATGGCTGTCACTCTGTTGGAGTTCAACAGATGTAGCTTCCTTCGCAAAATCAGCTCCTGGAAAGTTGTCAACACAGCGCTGCCAGAACGACTGCTTCTCTTCTTCTTGTCTGTTATAGGGGCCTTTTTTTTCTCAGTGTCTCAGTGTTTAGTGTTTGCTGACTGGCTGCAAGACAGATAATGAGGAGGAGGGCTTTTCATTTCTGTCCTCTGTCCGTATTTCTTTTTATGTCCTCCTTTCACACTGCCTCACATATTCATTCTTCATGGTATTTTTTATATCTTTGTAATGTATGTCTGTGTGTGTATGAGATTGTGTGGGCGGGTGTATGCACCTTTATATCCTGATAATACTCACAATAATGTGTGACACTATTCTTGCAATTAAAAAATTTTAATGAGAAAATGTTTCGGTCTTGTGGTCTTCCTTAGGTATGGCATTGTAAGCAAGTGGACACCATCTACAACACTATTTCAACACCACCAAGTAATTCTTATCCCAATATGATGAGGCAACTTTGCTGTTGATGAGGGTGGCAGGGTCACCTAGTGGTTAAAGAGACAGACAGACCGGGGCTCAAGCCCCTTGTTGGCAAACATCCATCCTGTTGAAGTGTCTTTGAGCAAGACGCTGAACCCCTCCCAGCTCCAGGTGTGCTGTCCTGTAGTTGACCCTGTACTCTCACCTCAAGTGAAGGGTCAAGTGAAAAGGAGAATTTACCTATAGGAATCAATAAAGTATCAAATTATTATTGTGTATTGTTTGGTATGGTAGTTTGACTGGTGTAAAACTATGTTTAGTAAGTGTTTTGTAATAATAACTGCTGCTGTTCTTTGTTAGTTGTCATAGCTAATCAAAACTACAAAACTTTGTCTTTTCTGTGTCTACGTAAACACACCCTGGTGCTATGTTATTGTGTCTGAGATTGGTACAGTATAAGCAATAGGCATGTGCGTGCATGTTTGTGCATGTGTGTGTGTGTGTGTGTACAGGTAGGGCAGTTCTACATTAATAATAGCCTGTCAGAATGTATTTTTTCCTGGCAGTAGGAGCGATTAGGCCTGACTTACTCTCAGCATGTGACAGTCTGCGCTACACATGAAATACGTCAAAGAAAAAGCACCGCTTTCATTTTTCCACTGTAACACTTCATGAATTCATAAACGTGCGCGCACCTGGACCCCTTGTCACAGACAAACACACGTGCATAGACACAAACGTGCACAAACTGCACTCTTACATCAAAAAATGGTGAATTTGTCTTTAGATTATGAATAGATTAAAAGTTTCCAATACTTTATGGTGTGTGGATAATTGGTATTTCAAATTCATAATAATCCAAATAAATAAAGGTATGGGTTAATAATGTGTGGTCTCCCCACAAATCCTATGTCTTATTCCTTCCAAGACTTGGTAAGGCAGCTTTAGCTTTAGTTAATCACAGCCTTAATCAGTGAGCCTGTTAAACGGCCCTTGTGTGGATTGTGAGATGGATAGTTAGGCAGTCGGGCCAAGTTGGCAGACCTCACTAGGTGAGCAGTACAGTAAACCCCCTTACCCAGGCATGGCATTAACTTAATCAGCATCACTGTGACACTCAAAGACCACACTGCCTAGTTCTGTATCTACTCCAACCAACATGCTCCTGTGCAAACTGGACTGAACTGGTGTTGCTGGACAGAGATGGATAACTGCTGAACTGCCATGTCTACTAAAAAAACATGGTGTTTATTACACAAAACACTGTATATTGAGCATGAGCCATGTCACAGAGAAGTAACATTGAAGGAAGGAAGGAAGATAAACCCAAAGTACGATATCACACATTGTACACAGGAGAAATAAGGTATACCATCAGATGCTTATTACATGTGTCTGACTTGCTGAGCAGAATAAAAGAAAGGATGGAAGGATGACATTTAGCTCTAAACAAGTGGAAAGGAAGCTGAGGCCTACTGCTAAGACGGTCATCTAAAGTAGTACCATTGTTCCCTGTTGCTACGTCACAGAGGTGGCCTACTTCGCCCTAGCTCTTTGTGCTTTCACACCCCTGGCTGTGAGCTCACCTCTCAGGCTGAGGGCACCCGCAGGCCCTAGGGACTCTACTGGCTAATGGAGAGAGGTGTGAGATAGGGAGTGGTCAAGCTCACTGTGCACCCCTGTGGTCAGTATCATTTCATGCTCTTTGGCCCTCTTTACTCTGGCCTCAGTGCTAAATGTCAATCAGGAGCACTGGAAGGACTGGCACAGTGAAGTGGTGGGTCCCACCATGAAGACAGGTTGACCCTGCCGTTTGAACACTCCATGGAGAAAAATAAAGAGAGAAGAGCGAGCAAGTGAGGAAAAAAGAGAGAGAGAGAGAAGCGAGGGAGTGAGACCTTCACTGTCATGGCGATAGGACAGAACGATCTTGAAAAGGCAAGCAGCTGTGCTTTCCAAAAGCCAGGGCCGCCGCCCTGTAGCGCTCCAAAGAGCAGTACAACAATGCCTGTCTCAGCACATAAATAATTCCTGTGTTAGAGTGTGTACGCATCCGCAAACGTGTGCAGACAGTTCTGTGTGAGCCCTCTCCTATATGTCGGTAAGCCAATGTGAGATTGCTTTAACCTTTATGTACCTTTGACACTGTGTGAATACTTAGGGCTGGTTTGTGCAGTGTGTGTGTGCACATGCTCAAGCATTCATGTTAACATGTACTCATCAATTAATGTGTGCATTGGAAAGAGTGTGTGGCTGTGTGTTTGTTTTTCCATGGTTCCTGTCATCAGCCCCCGCCCATTTTTCCTGACCTTGTCCATGTGTCTCTATGTGTTTGTTTGTGGCAGTGACAGAGTGTTCTATTCTCATGCAGTATTGAGTAGGTTACGACCTAGACATCTTGTCCTCTTCGTCCGATGCTTCTCCACCTTCAATCTCCACCGGCTTGTGTCGAACCCCCCCCCATTGATACCTCTAGCCGTCCATCTTAATTCCACCATGAAAAACACTTTTGAAAAAATCAGTCGATGGTATGTCATCACGGAGGGGCCAAAGACAGAGGACCCCATTTGTTGTGGAGGTATTTTTCCCCATCCTTCTTCTTCAAATGTATTCAGTCGTCTAAGCCTCACTGATCCCCTCCCTCTTTCACCATCTCTCAGATGTGAGACAGACAGAGGGCCCCAACCGTTGGCCAAGGTTAACAGAACCCTAAACTGTGTTTGAGCTCTTCATCACACGCCCACTACCAGAGAGATCAAACACTGTTCTTCTCCCAGCTCCCATTGACAACTCTCTACTAACTAACTAAATTGTCTCACTTCTCCTACCTTTGGTCTGGACCATCCCTTATTGAAATCAAGCCTGCTGTAATCTAGTCTGCCATAAACCATCTCCAGCCCACGCTAGAGCCGATCACATGCTAAGCCCAGTGTGAACATGTCCACATTAACTGCACACAGAATATTTGATTGTGGTGATGGATTGATTGTTGGTTTGATCTGAATGCCATATACCACAGGAAAGCAGCATCTGAAATCGTCCCCTACTTCATCAGTAAGATAGCCTAGCTATTGTAATATGTTGGAATTTGGGAGAATAAATATAACAATTTATAAAGTATAGAAAGTTTAGGTTAGATTTCCTTCTACTGCTTTTCATTGTTGGTCTAGTCATATTTTAATAATCTGAATTTCTGCTGTCACCTCAATTTTGTTTCAATTAAGTACATCAATTTCACTATTGCAGTTGTCAGATTAATGGCTCTCTTACGTTTCATTAGCAGTTTCTTCCACCAGCACTTAAAACTCGTCTGATGACACACACATTATCAACAGTTCCTGAGCACCACTATGTGGCACATAGTAGAATGACAGTCTTTGGGATGTACTGTGCTATGCAGCCAATAGATAGCAGCAAAGAGCTGTGTTTCAAGTGAATGATTCCTCTGTGACTTTGAATGACACAATGAAACTAGATTGACAAGACAACTGACACAAATCAATCATATGACAGACTGATTGAAGTCACTCCTGTAGCAGACATTCAATAAATCCAAGTAAAAGTGTCCTCGTTGTCTAGTCCAGTATGCCATAATAGCATATTCTTTTCATCTCACCTCCTGTTAAGAGCTAACACTCCAGTCTTTAATGACAGAATGGGTGGCAGAGCAAATTGCTTTGTGGAGACAACGCAGGAGCCAATAAATAGATTTCTGTAAATGACCTTTGAGTCTGACAACTGCAAGGCTGTTTCGAACCGCGCTTCTGACAGACCAGAGCTAGCATAACAAGGAAATCTGAGATTCAAAACACCCTGGCTGTGTGGTGAGCACTATCCTGTCCTGACAAGTTGCTACTGCTAAAGAGGCGATTGTTTTCCATCTGTGACTTTACCATAGCTCCAAGGAAAGCATTCCTTGAACCCCCCCCACCACCACACCCGCTCTCGCCTCACTCACTAACACTAACACACTCAGACACACACACACACACACACCAAGCACTTCACACTTGTTATATGGGTGTGGTTTCTGCTGTGCAAGCAAGAGCACGAGGGATCAGGCATAATGAAAGACAGTGTAAATATGCACCCTTGACTGTTAAGGACTCCACTTGATAACTGATAAAATACATTTGACTAAAAAGTAAGCCTCACAGGCATGAAAATATATGATGAAATCCCCTTCTGAGTCTTTTAATACATGTCTCTTGCTCTCGTGGCTGTGTATGACCCAGATCACTCAGAGAATGCAGATCATTCTGCCAGTCAGATCAATAATTCATAATAAGAAGAGAAGGCATGCTTGCTTCTTGAAATGCCAGAGACATGATCTGGTTGGTTGCTCCTGACTAGCCAGGATAATGCGCAGCACTAAGTAGTCATCCTTTCTTTCTCTTTGCTTTCCTTTCTTTTCATTTTCCTTTCATAATACGTTGAGAGGGAAAATAAGTAAATAGTAAAAAGTAAATATTTGGTAAACTCTGCCAGGCTGAACTATAAAACAGCCATATTCTGGGATTCAAGTTTCCAGTGTGTCCAACAGGGGGCTCTCCATCATCATTTAAACTGTATACTGCCTGCAATACATGGAACGTGCAATTCTATATACAAATCAACCTCAAATCTCCAGATAAAAGATATCCAGATAAAACTAATTTTCAACTTATTTCAAAGTTCAGTATTTTAAACTTACTTTTACTATTTCATTCACAAACATGTATGTTTTTTTCACAAGTTTTTTTATTTATTTATTGAGCAATACATTCACTGGTACAAACAAACAAGAAAGAAAATGCAGACATAAGATAACATGGCGAGACAGGACAGCAGGGCGGTGTGTGATATTGTGTGTGTGTTAAGGGCAAAGGGCAAAACTGGGACTTCCTTATAAGCCTTTTTACGAAGGGGGCCGACAGGATTCATTGCCTGAGTTGATTTATTTTCAAAGGGTTTGTTCTTAATTTTATAGGTTAGGAAATATGAAGAGAACAAGTTGGTAGGTGAGTGAATACATTGCCAGGAGGAAGCTGCAGTATGCCAAAGCATTTTCTCCAGCTAAGCAGGGACAATGGATGAACTTGGAAGACGCAGAGAAAAAGAAGTTTAGTTGGAAAGAACTTTGGACTATGGGTGCCTAGGATAACTTACTGGAACAACCTAGGATGTGCTGTTATCACCCAAAAGGCTCAGCAAGTGGCTAGCTGGAGAGCCTGTATGTTCTCTGCATTCAGAAATAGCAATATACATATACTGAAAGGAAAACATTGATTTGTTACCTGTTTGGAGAAAGAATGCAAGTTTGGGAAGCTAAAGGCGGCTAGGGATTCACAAATGCAAGCACACATTGCCAGCAATTTATAGTCCCACCAGACACAGTCAGCTCCGGCCTGAGACTTAACATGGTGTTGTGGTCCAACACTCAGCAGTCTGTTTACTTTGTACAACTCACTCTGCCATGAGAAGACACAGTAAATGAGGTATATGGAAGGAAGAAGCTAAGATACACTGATCTAGCTGTTGCGGCTGAACAGTGAGGCTGGAAAGCCAGCGAACACCTTGTGGAAGTTGAGTGGTGTGGATGTGCTGTAGCCACATCCACAACCGGTTTAGTCAGAGAGTTAGGGATTTGTGGTCTGCAGCAACAGCAGGCCACAAAGAGAACTTCTGATGCAACCAAAAACAGCAGCCTGGCCCTGGCTGAAAAGACACCATTAACAGACCAAAGTATGGAAACCCATCTCATGATTATGATGCAGTGGCATAGCTATGACAGCAGAGGTGTTACACAGCATCATCAGCTCCTCTCTATAATTGTTTTACATAGTTAAGCTGTTTGCTGATACAATTCAGTTTCTGAACTGCTAAGAGGGCCATTTCTAGCTGGGATAGTCCCTTTAGTCTATGGGTGATGGATGTACAGTATATCATCAATATCAATGTAAAAACAAAAAAGAGCAATGTACAGATTTCCAGATACAAAAAAACAATTTAAGATTCATTTCAAAGGGCTATATTTTCAATTACAAACTTATTTTTTTACTGTTTTGTTTACAAAAATGATAATTTATTTTTGCTTTCATTCCTGTACACTGTAATAGCATTGTTAATGTGTTTGTGGAAACCCAATAATGTTTCTGAAATTTGCTGAGTTGGCTTTAATGAGCTATGGACAGTAAAAGAGTCAGCATTATTTGTCTGAACTATGTGTCAGTTATTTTAAGCACTAAATGTGGCATCCATAACATGGGCAATTCCCAGCTGAAAAGGCACAATCCATATTTATTCTTTATTTTTTCAGATTTT
>CABFOQ010041693.1:0-39748 GCA_900660455.1 Gephyroberyx darwinii
GGGGATGCATCCTTGCCTCTTTTGACATTAGCCGGCTTGCACCCAGTTCACACACCCCGTGATTCTCACCACAAGTGCCATCTCTGCACCCCACCTTGCAGGAGTGACGCTCTCTCCGGGCTCCAAAATGGGCTGCAGAGTTTTAATCCCTCCAGCCCGTCAACCCACCCACCCTTACGCCCATCTGTCAGGAGCACTGCTGGAGGTGGGGGGGGCAGAGGGCGCATCCTTGGTTCCATTCCGACGAATTTTCTAATTTCCTTTGCCTCCATGCTTTGTCCCAAACTCACGCCCCTAACCTATCCACCATACAGCCTTGCTTATTCTGTCCCCCCTCCCCTCTTGCCTCTTCTCTCTGTAGTTTTGCCCAAAGTCATGGGAAGTAAAATCAGAGGCTCTTGTTGGCTTCAGCAATATAAGAATTGACAACACTTTGTCAGCCTCACAACCTACTGTCACTACATATGAAGACATCAGATCATCCATTTTTTCTTCATGTTTTTCTGTCTCTTTAAATTCCCTCCACCCTGAGGCATGTACAAGCACTCCTATAATTTGCTGCAGGTCACATTCCACTTGCACAATTCAATTTGGAGATTTTTTTTCCTACAATTAATTAAAAGTCTGGCACAAGAAAATGAGGACCATATGTTGAAATCCCATCTCCTCTTCTGACAATACATTAGCCATACAGGAGGTTGTAGAGACAGACTTTATGCAAATCCAGTGCACTGAGAAGAGGTTTTACAAACTGAATGAATCATTGTTGTCTATTTTTTTGTTGTTGTTGTTGTTTTTCTACCAACCAAATCTGCGTTTCTTAACCAGTTATTTTCTTTGAATGAATCACCAAAACATAGTCTTGCAGTGCATTAAATTGTGACACATTACACACACACATCATGATTATAATGGGCAATGGCTCATCCAATCACGTAAACTTACAAACACCATCAACTGTCAAATCAACTCCTGGAAATGAACTCAGTAACCCACTACAGCCCCATCTGCTGTTTACACTAGTAGGAGGAAATAAAAGTCACGGCATATGTTGACAATGTTATATCATTTTTTTGTTGATGGTGCAGATAGTTTTTTCCTTCCATCCAATTTAAACTATTTTTGGTGACATTTGTTCATTTTCATCAAGAACAGTTTGTTTCATACAAATTTCCCCGTGAACCCACTCACCACAGTGGCACCACACATCAGGACAGCAAGTCTACCTGGACAAAGTATTATAAAGGATAAAGGAAAACATTTACACACTTTCAAGGCCGTGACCTATTCACCCAAAAGAAGAAATGTTATTTGTCCTTATAGCTTCAAGATCAACCACCAGCACATACACATATTAACGCGTATGCACACAAACACACACACTGCCTGTGCATGAACACGAGGCCCCGTTGTTGGCACACATTCACTTCAAGATGCAAATGGATGGATTTGAAATTCAGCCTCTGTGTGTTATGCTTGACTACTTTAATGTTGTATCTATGCTGGGGATTATTCTCTCTACAGCAGAAAAACCTGTGCTTGAATGGCAGTGCCCTCAAAAGTAGCTCCTACTGCTTTCAATGGCCTCCCAAACGAGATTAGACCCGTGGCTGCCCTCAGTCCCAATCCTCTGCATTCAGATGGAGCGTAACCAGCCTGTGTGACAGTTGTTCTGTTTTGACACAGAGTGGGTGCAGTCAGTGCATATAGAGCGATTTGGAATTGAGAGGTCAGAACACAAAAAAGAATAAGCTATTATACAATAAATCCCTATTGCTCAATGTGGTGTTGTGAAATGATATATACAGTAAACTGCATTTTTAGTGTTCTCAGCATTTCGGCACATAATTATAAAACATGGAGATATATATTTGGTCTGTTTATTGAACACAAAATGAGTACATTTTTTGCATATCAATTCTTTGTTTCATGATATTTGGCACATAGTTTTGAAGGTCTTAAAACAGCAAAATAGAACATATAGCTAGACATACTTAAATATGACTAAGCTCCCTTAACAGTACTGATTTCAAAACACATTGAAGTTGTAATTAGCCATTTTGACAAAGGCAATATCTGTTTAAATTAATTTGTAAACATTTCTTTACAAATATGTCTATTAGGATATTTAAAATATTCTTACAGTACATATTATTACATCCCTGTGTACCACTAGTAAATAGTTAGTTTTGCCCAATATAATAAATAAAAACTATTTTAGTTTCTCATAGTTTTAATTTTAATATTTTCAAATGAATATCAGTGTATTTATGTACAGTATGAATGTATGCTTTTAGAGTGGCAAGATTAATAATGAGAGGATGTGCTGCAAGGTAGAGGTATGTTAAGCAGTGAAACAGTTTATATCTCTCTCTTTGCTGGCCGTTACGAAACAGTGTTTGAGTCTGGACCTGGGCTGGTTTCAGAGGAGTTGTTGAACAGTTGGCTGTGTAACAGTAATCATGTGTCCAGCAGCCTCGCCACACCCGGGGGGAACCTCAGAATGGGGCCCTTTCCTTTGGCACACGGCGCCGCTGAGGCTGGGCTCTGCGCTGCTGGGGCCTAGCTCTTCTTAGTCCTGGGGCAGGCAGGTGGTCTCTGGGAGCTAAACTTAATACCACTGGAGATGGAGGGTCTCTGGGCTTCCACCTTCCTTGGGCCAGAGGCTGGTTTGAGAGTAAACCCAAATGGGGAGGCGCAGGAACTGGTTTCACTCTTGTCCTGAGGCCGGCGCTGCTTTACACTTGGCTGCCTGGAGGGTTTAACACCTGTATGGGACTGCAGGGATAAGATCGCGCATTCATCTTGCATAAGAGCATTAACTACAACATTCCTCTCAAAACAACAGTTGCCCAGCTATACCATCACCGCCATCTTCTTCAATAGGGAAATCTGGCACCATCTAGTGGTGACTGAATATCAAAGGCAATAGGCATGGAGGTATGAAGGCAAAAAGGCAGTTCAAATTGAAAAGAAAAATATGGAATTTAAAATAAGTCCCAAACAGATAAATATCCATAAAATAAATATCTATTATGCCTCAAGCTGTGAAACAAAACACTACAGTATGTGGCCAGTGCAATATATTGCTGGTACTAAAATGAAAACATGAATGAAGCAGAAAACTGAGGTCTGGGTAGTCCAAAGGCAGAGTTGTGAGAGGCTCAACATACTTTAAAGGACTGACCTGTGAGGTGGGGGGTTGAGGGAGTAACTGGCTTTCACAGTTGATCTGTTTGCTCTCGTCCTGCTGCAGGCGGCCCATGCCTTCTTCTACCTTTATTTCAAGATTACAGACACCACCGGAAGGGAACATGAGAGGCCTGTATCTGGCTTCAAGGAGCCTGAATAATGGATAGGGGTTGAACCTTGGGGTGATAACTTAATTTAAGTGCTGAGTTATCTAAGACTCAGTCAGATAGTCAAAGACAAGATCATTATCACATGAGCTAATTGACGTGTAAGCGGACGTAAATGATATATCAACAGACTGTAACTTCAATAGTTAGATTGGTAGTGACGTAAGAGGAGTGCTACATATTGTTGAGCACCAAGAGGAACAGTACGTAGGCAGGTCAACAGCAGTGGCTGTTGGCTGTTGTATAGCTAGGCCATACAGACCAGTATAGTGTCTGTACCTGTCTGGTAGAGGTAGAGGGTTTGCTGCCGTTGCTATCTGAGTCTTCCTCGTGGCTAAGCTCAGCGAGGCTCCTGCACATGCTGTGTGCTGAGGCCACCCTGTGCTTTGGTACCAGGATGTCCTGGGAGCAAGTGAAGGAGAACTCCTCCAAAGTCTGTGAGATTGCCTCACTCTCTTCCTGCTCCTGGCCCTTGGTCCCATCTGGATCGTCCCGGAAGTGACGCATCATCTCCAGCACATTGGTCTGTGTGGCAGGGTTATTAGTGTCACCCTGGAGAACAAAGCACCAACCCCATATGAGTTCTCTATGCGTCTCATTTGGTGAAGTTGATGAATGCAACTGGAAGAACCAGTGCCTTACTGTAATCCAGGGGTTATCTAGTAGCTCATTAGCTGTGATGCGGTGGGCAGGGTCTACCTTCAGAAGGCAACTCAATGCTTGTTTTGCTGTTGAGACAGACTCAAGCCAATCAGTGAGTTTGTTAGTAACAATCTGAATTTCCAACAAAACCACATCTTCCGACCATCCTGTACTGCACACATCTATGGAAACACATATTCCTTCACTCCATGTTGCAAGCTTTCTGTTTTTCTTTGATGCAGGTTTACTTTTGTAAGAATAAGAACGGAGTTGAAATGTCACCTGCATCACTGATTGTGTCCCAGATGGGCCCAGTAAATTTGAGTTCTCCCTTCTTAATCTTCTCAAAAAGTTTTTCCTTTGAATTGGACATGAATGGAGGTTCCCCACACAGCCTACAGGGACACACAGCCCAGATACTTTTAGCCATTCTGTGTATGTATATGTGTGTGTGTGTGTGCGTGTGTGTGTGTGTGTACTTACAACATATACATGATGACTCCTATGCTCCACACATCACACTGCTGACTGTACTCATGAGCACTTATCATTTCAGGAGCTGAAACAAAAAACACACACACACACACACACACACACACACACAAACACACACAAACACACACAAACACACAGATACACATGCTGATCCACAAGCAGGTTTTTCCTTGGCTTGGATATAGACATTAGGCTACTGTGGCAACGTCAGCAGTGAGGCGAGGCAACTGGAATCCATTGCTCAGGCAAGGAAAAGGCATAAGTGGAACCTATTTTAATACCCTATGCAAGGTAAATATACAAAATATATATCTTTTACTTGTATATATTTATATATATTTCTTTTACATTTATGCAGCCAAAAAATAAAATCCAAAAAATCAATTATGTGGACTGCCCAAGAGCGTAATAGGCAAGGAAAGCCCTGCCAGGAGACTTGAATTAGAGCTCTATATGATCACCTGTGCAGTGATCAAGTGTCCTGTAGGAGGTACAGGTGTCATACCCATATAGATAGGAGTCCCACACGTGGCCTTCATCATGTTCTCACTCCCAACACCACCTTTCTTCACTGACAATCCAAAGTCTGTCACCTGGATGGGGAACAGCACCCAGAAAAAGGCGATACACATAAATATGATGTACCAACATAACTTAATACTTTATTTATTTAAGGTGCAGTTGTCAGAAAAGACAATGCTTATTTGTAGAGCATGAGAACAAACACTGGCCTTCGACCATTTAGATGAATAACAAAATATGAGCTGTTAAGGCTGTATGGGTCCACGTAGCTGCAAAGGGAAAGTGCATTAATGCAAAAGAAAAACATATCCAGAAGAGATGACCAACTCCTGAGATAAAAGCCTTTTATACTGTGCCAGGACAACACTTTCTTTCAACATAATGTGTATGTGTGTGTTTGTGTGAGAGAGAGATTTATGCTGTGGCCCAGTCTTGTCTTAGCTTGCACACCAGGTATCTGCTTTGGCTGGCTTTTGTCAATGCACACAACATGCTGTGCTCAGGTGATAATTTGTTTAAAGATACGGTTGATTCTCTCTTTCTAAAGGAGTACGACAAAGGAAGACCAGAGGGGGGTCTGTTGTAATGAGGTAGTATTTAAAACCTTTTACTAAATATAGGGGAGACGGTGGAAGAGGAAAAAGTGCCCATCAGAGGCTTGTACTCATGTCCTGCAGAGAATGGATGAGAAGCAGAATGGAAATATTCCCAGTTTGTGTCACCATCTCACCTTGATATTGATCATATCATTATCGTCCCCATGGAGAGAACCTTTCACAAGAATGTTCTCCAATTTCAAGTCCCGGTGCACTATGTCTGAAAGAAGGGGGAAGAAACTTTTACAGAGGTAATAGGTTTAAATACAGTTTTAATGTGATGATGGCAGTTGAAGACTACATTTACACAATTAATGATTTTAAACGGCATTGTTTTTCCATCATCACACCTCTATTTCACATTATCCAAGGTCCCTTTTACTTCGTATAGGCTGTGATACACTATACATTATATAAGAATACGTGTAGTTCTCAAACTACAGTAGAATTTGGAGAATTTACCTTTTTACTTCTTGCTGGGCTCTCTAAAATCAAGAAAACCTCTTCTCACTTCCTCACCACTTTGTTTTCCTCCACTGCTAGTGACTGGGAACTTTTTACTCGTTACAACAAACTCAGCGATACATGCAAGATTTTATATGACTAATTCATTTCTAACAACTAATTTGTTCCTCTGCACAAACAGCATAACAATCCATGGTTGGTTATACATTTGATCGCCAGGTTCAACCATAATGTAATAAATTATTTTTTGCATCAATTCTTTTTTCTCAGTCTTCTATGGCATATGCTGTCTTGTGTCACCATTTTTAATTTTTGCCATAATATTTTTGCTTTAATGTCAAAAATGTAAACTCGTGCTGAACTACTCTCCAGCTTGCTGTTACACCCAAGACCTCAATCCTATCACTTCAGTTTTAACTTAAAATAATAATAAATAAATTGTAGGAGTGGAGCCTAACATTTCTGAAAGCATCTTATGTCATGTTCTACAAGGAAAGAATGTTTGTCGGTCAGCAAGGAAATGTTTAAGTAGCAAATTGCAGCATGCAGTTTGAAGTGACTTTCTCTCCCATGTATTGGTAACAAACACAGAGGATTCCTCTGAAAATGGATCCCCTGAGACTCAAGAGGCACTGACCCAACCAGTGCTCATGGCCCCAGATTGCCACAAACAGCCATCCAATTATTTGAAACACATCATGAGCTATACTGAATAGGGAAGAAGGGGGATGATGAATCTCTAGGTAACCCGCTTAAAATGACTTAATAGACAGAGAAATGTTTGACAGTGAGTTAAAATGTTAGACTGAAAATACAGTGTCACAACATACATTCATTTCCTGAGACGTCATATCAGTTAATTTCCTCTGCTGTTGTGTCAATGTGGATGGAGGTCAAGAAAGTTGTGGATGGAGGTCAAGATCAAGATCCTTTTGAAATAAAACTGATTTTTATGTGCACTGTACGTAATCTATTTACTTCGGTTTGTGATGACAAAGCATGACAAACACTGAGCAAATAAGGTTTTAAGGAAACAATTGGCACAGAAACATCCTTTCAAATTAATTCACAGAAGTTTTCCATGCTACCCAGATGATCTGCCAGCCAGACACCCAACAAGCGACTCAATTCTTAATTCTCAATTCAGCTTAGAAAAAACATTTAAGAAACATCCTTCTTGTCAAGTGTCACAGACACAGACACAGACACACACACACACACACACACAGACAGACACACACACACACACACACACACACACACACACCCAGTGCCCCGTTTACCTTGATTACACTACACCCAGGCTGATGGGCCTGGTTAACAAAACTCGGGAAGGGGGAAAAATACAATTTGCCCGGGGCAGTCCTTCTATGTTCACTGTTTGAAGCAACCAATTACACGATGCAGTTGTGTTGCTGGTGTGTGTAAGGTAAGATGGACCAACTGGCGTGAGCAAAACAAAGACTTGAAAATGTCCTTCTTCCTCCTGGTGGCTTAGCTCTTTAAAACTGATAACGTCTGTAGATAACTACCTCTCCTCTGTCACTTTGTGACAGGTTGTATTCATGAATGTTTTTCATTCAAGCATTATTTTTGGAAATAACAATGAACTATTTTCAAATACACTCACTACTCGTGCATTTCTTCTAGTTCCTTTAAGAAATACCAGTGAATGAAAAATGATCAACTAACTATAGAATGGTTTTTGTGTGCATCACATTTCAGTAGCCAAATATTTTTTAATAAGTCATGAAGTCATCATGCCATTTGATGGAACATCAGCTCTACAGTGTTAATAAGCGTCCCATTACCTGATTAGACCTTTCTATTTTGTTGTTTGTTTTTATCGATTTTCTGAAAGTCTTGAAATTATTTTCAATTCACTGTCTACTCCATTTGTGATTAAAAAATTTGAACCACAAATTAACTGAGATATAATCCACGTACGGAGAATAACTGCATGCGAAAGCCAAATCAGTTTTATGGCTTGGATGTTTGTCCAGAAGCTCAATCAAGGTATAAAACGAATGTTTGGCAGGAGGACACAGTCTCCAAGCAGACTAATTCAAAAGCATGTGTCCATCAGACTGAAAGCCATTGCCTTCTGTGTAAGTGCACCTGTGTACAATAACTCAATATCTGTATTATGAGTCAATATTAAGTTAAGATGCCTAAAACCCCTCTCCCAACCAGCTGAATTTTATAAAATGTCCTACAGCAGGAACATTCCCCTGGACTCCCCTTGAATTAATGTGTATCCCTGGCTGCTTACTTGTTCACTTCTATACCTATATCAAATGGCGAATCTTGTTTACATGGTGCTACCATAGCTACCTTATCATCTCATGAGATCATTCCATTCAAAATCGATTATAAATAATATGACAAAACTCCCTTCAAGTCAAGCTGGGGGATGAAACTTTCATGATCGTGACTGTTCTAGCTTTAAGGGTCCTAGCTACCCAATTTAAAACTAGCACATTCTCATTGGTGAGGCAAACCAGCACAGAGGGACTTTGACGTGAAAACACACCTATTCCTCCCCAGCTCGTTGTAAATGAGTCATTAGCCATATGGAACGGTGTCTCATTGCCAAGCCAATGTCCTAAATTACCTCTAACTACAGATTTCACCATTAGAAGGGGAAACAGCATCTCCAAATAAGCCCCCCAGATTCAATTAAAATGTGTACAACTTTTTTCCCTGGCAGTTGTTCATGATGACCCCGTTATTAAAATAACCTGGTCTTCTATAATGACTGAGAGCCATCATGGCAAGGAATCTCACTGATTATCACATGTCAATGATGGCACTATGATATCACCAATTAACTGAAGCACATTTTATTCATAACACACTATGTAAACTGTACTATAGGCACTGTTTGAACTATTCCTTCTGTGTATATAATGGTGTTCTTTCTAAGATACCCAACAGTGAGACATAATCCAATATCACTAGTTCCACACTTCCACAATTATAATTGGTTATGGTAAATCTGTGAAGTCACCTTTAATACTGTGAAAGTGTCAACCAGTTGGAAGTCATTACCTTTCTTGTGCAGGTAGACGATGGCTTCAGCTAAGCTGCTGATGATATGCCTTGTCTCCTCCTCTGTGAGGTGCTTGTTCTCCTGCAACAACTCCTTCAGTTCACCTCCATTGCACAGTTCAGTAACCAAATACATCCTCTAGGACAGAGCACAGAGACAATGCATCTCGCTATACGGCCGATCTGTATGTGCTCATCAGTGTTGTTTATGCATAGCTGCATACACACACACACATACAATACTAGCGGATCAAGATATTTTTGACATGCACTACACTAAACCTGCTCTCTTAATTAGTTTTCCTTTGATTTGGGGACTTAAAAGAGAGTAAGACTCACCTTTGGTGTTTCGAAGACTTCCTTAAGATGTATTATATGAGCATGATTAACTTGTTTGAGAATGCTTACTTCCCGTTCCAGCAGTTTGACTTTTGAACTCCCTGCCTGTAGTGGTAGGAAGTCAACTCATAGGTAAGGGAGTTTCAGTTTAGGTATGGGAATGCTGTATATATTTTCCCCCGACTTTGACCTCGCTTCAAAGTGTATCTTTTCATCACATCAGACAATAGGCTCTCCAGAGGAATCGCAAATGCACTCACCTTCTCTTTGTTAACCTTCTTAATAGCCCATTTCTTCTGTGTCTCAATATGGGTGGCTTCACAGACGACCCCAAAGCTACCTTGACCCAATTTCCTTCCAATTGTGTATATTTGCTATGGGGATAATAAAGGAAACCATTAATAGATCTGCAATCTACATCTGCTCTGTGAACTCTTTCAAACAGTCAAAGAGTGTGCGGGATTTTTCCTGAGCTTATAGGGATATTTGAGTTTATGGGTTTAGGTTAATTTCACTGCTTTGGATTACAAACACATTACACATTAACTCAAGACCTGAATTCTGAAGCTGTTGCTAATTTTCAAGCACTCTGACAAAAGGGGAAGTTTTCCAGTCTCAGGAGCTGCAGAATATAGTATTTCTAATCAAGTTACAAATGATTAAGTTGCTGCCGCAGTTCATTCAATCTCAGGTCTAATTAACTTGATCATTATCTCTGTGCATGCAAGGCTGAACACTGACTGCTTCGGATTTGGCAAAGAGAGCAGTCAAATTCCCCAGAGAAGGGGGCGTATTCAGGAGCAAAGTGGAGTGTGATCCTCCTCTAGTGCAGATGGAGCACACTACAGAGGTCACTAGCGAGTAGTGCCCCCAGGACAGTGGAGGAGGCTGTGGGAGAGAATGATGTAGAGAAGTTCTCCATACCTTGAGGTCAGCATCCTCTTCCAGGCGGGAGTGAGGCACCTTCCTTTCCGGACTGTTCCTTCGGGTCCACTGGGAGGCCATTTTCATGCCTGTTCCACTAACATCTGCTTGTGTCATCTATAGATGGAATGAAGGGGGGCTATTCAACTAGTTTTACACACAAGAAGAAAATGTCTTGTTATTATGTTAGTGCCAGTCTAACTATTCCATTACAATAAATCATTGGTCATTGTTGCTCTGAAATTCTTTGGCAAGCTATAGAATAGTTTTCCCTGTTTTCCCCGCTGTAGTCATAGCCTACTAGTTCTTTCATGACCCTATGGAATATATTTTGAGTGTCTCACTCTTTGTCATCAAAGTGCTCACCTTAATGGATAAAGGGCAGTTCAACACAGATGATTTAAAGCCAGTCAGACTGAGCGGACCTCAGCGCACCTCAGCCCTTTCACTGTCACAGTTGCAACAGGTCTGCTCCTGAAGGAAACTTATCCCCAAACTGAATGCAAGTTGTGCCAAAGAATTCCAGCAGCAAAGGACAATAAAGAGAGCATTGCACTGGCATCATATTTTCAAGTCTAATATATTTAATAATACACACATAAGTGAAAATATGCTTTACATCATAACGTGTCCACTCAGAGTGCAAAGCAAGTTGCCATCACATACAGTCTTCCTTGAAAGTTTGAAAGTTCAGGTCCTGCCACAGCATCTCAATTGGATAAGTCAGGACTTTGACTTGGCCAATCCAAAACACTAAACCTCTGCTTGTTGAACAGCCAGGTTTGGCCCACCTTTAGCTCTCGGACTGATGGCCTGACATTCTGTCAAGAATTCCCTGAGAATTTATGGGTCCCTTAATGATGTTGAGTCGTCCAGGTCCAAAGGAAGAACAGCCCCAGGCCATGGCACTTCCACTTTTGGGTTGTTGCCAAACATGGCATTATTGATTACAAACAAACAAACTTTGGACTTCCAGAAAGGTTAGGTTAAGTTTGTCCAGGTAGTCTCTGGGAAACTTAAGACAGGCAGTTTTGTTCTTCTTAGACAGTAGAGGCTTCTTCCTGGCTACCCTGCATGAATGCCATTCCTATTCAGTTTTCTTGTTATTGTTGATGGAAGCACAATGACATCAGATGCAGCAAGCAAAGCAAAGCATGTTGGCTTGTATATCTCTGGATGTTATTCTTGAGTTATTTTTTTATTAGTTTTAATATTTTCTTTGTTGCTCTTGGTGAATGTAAAGTTTAAGATGCGTGGTCCTTATTTTCAGGGTGTGAAAAGCAGTTCTGGGAGTGTGAAGTAGAGTAACCAATAAGCAGCTGCATCCCCTTCCTCCTCTATAGCCCGAATAAATAACTGCTGAATGACTGGAGTTTTCCAGGTTTTCCAGGCCTTCAGCAGGTTGAAATGGAAAGTTTGTTTGGAGTTTCTCCTCTCAGGCATCTCAATCTCATAGGTGGTGAGACCCAGCTTCTTGAGGACAGCATAAGGGCCCTGCCATTTCGCCAGCAGCTTGTTCTCAGTGGTGGGAAGGAAGTGAAGTACTTTTTGTCCTGGTTCAAACGGTCTCTTACGAGCTGACTGGTCATACCAGGTTTGTTGTTCATGTTGTGCTATTTCCATGTTTTCTCTCACCAGCTTGGTAGTCTGCTCCATCTTTTCTCTCATCTGCAGCATGAATGAGAGGACACTGGCTGGCTTCTGCCCCTGAGGACCCTCCCGAAAGCTGACAAACTGGGCATGATTGGCAATAATCCAGCACCTCAGTACACAGACCTGACCAATAGAACTTGCTGGAGATCCTGTCATAGGTTTTTGAAACCCCAAATGACCTGCCCAGGGTATGTTGTGAAGACAACAGTGTTAGTAACGAGGCAGCACATGCCACTCCATCACAGTGATATTTTAGAATGACGTCCACTTCTCCAGTCGCTGTCATGTTAAATGCTCTCCATTTGTATATTATTTGTCTTACAGTGGACTCATGGAGCCCAAATATGACTTTCTAACCTGGGACTGAAGGTGCATCGTCTGTGGCTCAGTTATGTACTGTTGGAAATACAGTCATGCTTGAAAATTTGTGAACCCCTTGTGAAATTATAGAAATGTTGAGTTTTTACCGTGCCCTCACCTAACCCATGCAGTTGAAAGAAAACACTATGCTGTGATCTAAGGAGACCTCAGAGGACCTCAGGAAGCAAGTAGTGAGTGTGCATCCTTATCAGTCTTAAGAGATAAACAGAATATTTCAGTTACACTTTAAACAGTCTATTTTGAACATAATTGATTTTTAGCTGAGTTGGATCAAGAAATTAAGTATACAGTGTCAGTCTTTAGCTCCCTAGTCTACCTTGTCATCTTGCCATTGGTTTATGACCAAACTGCTGTCTCTGTCTGAGCCCATATTAACTTTAAGCACAATTTACCCAGCTTGAAAAACACTCTCTAAAGCCAAATTAAATGTAAAGCAATTATCAAGTGATGACTGGGAGCGGTGAAGTGGATCCACCACACGGACAGCAATTAATTATTAACAAGGAAGCGGTGTCTTTAACCTCTTCACTCTGGTGCATTATCTTAGCCCTGACAGGGCTCTCATAACAGGCCTGTCTCTCCCATTATCTCCTGTCTATTTTCTAATCAAAACGATTGTGACAGCCTCTGGAAATCCCAATCACCTCAATCACAGCTCATTTGTGGGAGACAGAGGCATGTGATGAGTGTATCACTGGGGACTTGAGGGGCTGGAGAAGGGGGGGTCCTTTCGGACCTCAGGTGCCTCCAAGATGGCTGTGTCTTGTCCTTAGCCCTGACGCAGAGGAAATGGGACATCAGGGTCAGGTCAGGGAGAGAAGTGACCTTAAAATGGGCCACCACAGGCTTCAAGCCAAGGGTTGTCTACCTAGAATCTCTAGACCTGTGTTTCTAAAACTATATGCTGGAACCCAAAATGGGTCACGTACCTGTTTCTGATGGGTCCTAGAGATTGTCAATAACTTCTACTCAACCTTAAAATATGAAAACCTAGTTTGTTTTAATGAGGCTGGGTACTGGGGCGAGAGATTATTCTGTTTATATCTCACTCTTGTTGAAGGGAGTTTGAAATTAGTTCAGACGGCAACATTGACAACAAGTACAAGATTCTTGGTTAGATGCAAAAGACAGCTACTATAAGCGCTTACTTACGGTTTAAAAGTTTTACAAAACAAACTATACAAAATTGATAACCTATGTTTTCATAATCCAACTAAAATTGATTTTCAAAGAACTTGCTAAAACTGTATGAAAAATCTAATTTTAATCCTCCTTAAAGCTTTTCAGCAATGGATGTTAGGCCGATGAATACTGTGTTCATCACAGAGGTTGAAAGACCTTAGTTAATGTGAATAAATGACAAATGGCAGAGGAAGCATTTTAAGCATCCATTGTTGGATAAACCACATCTGACAACAGGTCAGGTTCTGCCCTTGGTAACACCTGGCTGCTTATCAATGTGCTTACATGAGCTATGTAAGTCACCCTGTACTTGATCTGTTGCATCTATGGAAGTGGCTCCATTATACAACCTCACTGGTTACCCATTTATTTGTGTGGATCACATTGCTTTTTTCCTGTATCCATGTTTAATAGTAGTGAATGGATGCAAGACTAACCCTGGCATGACTATAACCTCTAATAATGAATGCATACTGGTATACAGCATGAAGTAACCAACACGTCATGGTCTTTGTTCAGACACACAGAAGCACTGAGAAGATGAACAAACATCAGTACACATCCTGCCCCCCAGGAGGCACAGGCGGTAGGCCACCTTCTGCATCGAGTTTGACTCAGATCAAATTTCAGTAAGAAGTAATTATAGCCTGTGGAATGTCACCAATCAAGTCCTAACATTTCTCATTCCTCCATCACAGTGTCAGAAACCAATTTGTGTTTATTTTCCCTACTGATGGAAAAAGACAATGTGCCCCACCGACTGCGAGTAAGAGTGTGGGGGATACTGTGTTTGAGCTGAGAGCAAAAATGTGTTGTCACATTAGAATGAGGACTGCCTGGACATACAAAGGCTGATTCTGGTCCTATATAACTTTTCTTCCCCTGAACCAGCTTCTTTTTCATTCTCTTTCAAGGTTATGCATTTACTCTTGTTCCCTCTCATCATTTAGATGAGCAACTGAGCAATGTAGCCCTATACCATGTATTCATTGCTAAGTACTCTTTTTTTTTTTAGCCTTGATTACTATTACTTCAACACTGAACTTTAATCCTGTGTTGTCTGTAAAAACACAGCTTTTTGGTTACAGTATGTCCAGAATCAAAGACAATGTGCCAGGTTTTCCTACAACATAGAGACTTGGCTCTTGGAACCCTTTTCCACCTGTAAAGTAGTGTCTGAACTATACTCTCAATTACCAAGCCATACCAATAATTACTGACTGAGTCATTCCCCTGATGTTCCCCCATTGCAATGGACCATTAAGATATGAAACATTTGAAATATTTTGCAAGGCCTACATAGGTTTGTGCACTTAGTGGCACAAATGGTAGGATAAATTAAGCTCATGCAGATCTCTAATGACCGTGCTTCTCTGTAATAAGCAGCCACTAAAATATAGCATTAAAATGAAACAAAACCTAACAGTCTTACCAACTGCAATTAAAATGTAGACTGCAATCCGTCTTGCTTGAGCCCAAATATTTCATTTTCCTCATATGAAACTTAATCATTTATTGACAGCTTGGCTTTGATGACAAATGATAAACTTCACAGTCCTAATGAAGCATGGAATTACATTACCTGATGAGGCAAGAAATTGCATGTTTAGAATGCAAATATTGAGCCAGTCTACTTCACTAAATGATGGGGTGAATCCTAATATTATGCAGAGAGATTATCAAAGTTACTGGTCTACATGTAATGTCAAGAACACATGCTTTAAAACCACTGAAAACATACTATACCCGACAGCAGATGGTCAACCGTATTCTTACAAAACTGAGGGTGCTTTTTAGTTCCTACACCTCAGTGTCCCTGAAAACAAAACATTTTTTAGGGGACCCTCCAAGAATTCCTTTTGTCTTCACTGGTCATGTTTGATAAGTGTCTAAGGGCAGGAAAACATGCTTTGCTAAAAGGAAGCAAAAGATCAAATTGTGCCATTTGCTCAGGGCACTCCGCATGTTGCTAGGAGATAAGGGCCAACAAATTCAAATTTTCTCATTGGTTTAATCCTGGTTAAGGCTAATCTCTGCCCTTGCTGGGCTCAGCTTTAGGAACCTAGGGCAGAAATCTAGAAAAATGTAGGCCATTGCAGAAACAAGAACAAATCAACTATCCTTTCATTGACAACTCAGGAAGAAGTCAGCACATTCAAATCACAAAGCAAAGATGTCTACTCCTACATTTGAATAAATTCCAAGTTTATGCTGTGCTATTAACTAAAAAAATATTTTACTAAAAAATGATGCACAAGAACCTAACCTATATATCGCCTATGGAAACCATGTATGAGAGATAAGTACAGTACGTTGATAGATAGCCTTTAAATGACTCAAACATTTTAACTTCACTCAAAAGTTAGCTGCAACTCTATCGTATGGATTATGATTATATCTAGACAGTAACCAAGCAGGGCAATGTAACAATTGGCAAGAAAATACAGTATCCAGGTGCTTGAAACACATTGCCATATTAACATTTTCGACATCAATAGCGCCATTAACCTTGGACAAGCACTGCTACGCAAACGTTAGCATAATCATTACGCATGGAACCTGTAAAGGTATTATTGTCCCTTAATGTTCCAGGCATGTTTGCAGTCGATTAAACCCTTTTGCTGTACGTCGGATTAGTTGACTTCTGAGCCTTAACGCTCCTCAGATAACTGCATGATTGAACATGCAACAACTTAACATTTACCTAAGTTGATTTGGTTGTTAACGCTAATGATAGAACCAATAAATAATTAGCTAGTGGAATTATTTTCAAAACACGATTAGTACGTTATTCAAACATTACTCTGCTGATGACAGTTTAATACTAGAAATTTAGCAACTGTGAAAAGTAAAGTGAAACACCGCAGAAAGGCTCATGGAGAATGAGGTTAAATTGAGAATAACACAAAGTAACGTTCTCTTTAGCGCATGTTGTCATGGCAACACAATACGAAGTTGTGCAAACGTTTGCCTCTATTGAGATACGAGTAAAAAATACATGAATGGAAATACATATGGATTTACCGTGTGTACAAGGTCACAGTTCCTCTTCTTTAATTCATCAAACGTTACATACCGTTAAGAAAATATCAACATTAAATAGCCGCCCTTATAAAGTAAACTTTTACGGCGAGTGACTACGGACACGTAATAGGGACAAAAGTAAGACTCCTTTTATAGTTCCCCAGTCCTAGTGTATCCATTGAATATTAGTGGTTTGCAGCACCCCTAGTGGCCAGTAAGTAGAAACCCGTCAGTAATGACTGCAAGTGGATTTACCTGCAGGGGTACATGGCCCATAAGGTAATGTTACCGCTTTGGAATTTTTACATATTTTTGGCCATCCTTCTTTATGCTCTAACTGTACTCATAGAGTAAATGGGGTAGCAGCTCGTTCCCGTTGGTGTGGTCATTAGTCACCATCTAGTGGAGAAAATGGTCACTGGCGTTTTTTGTCTGATATGTAAACTATCATTCATTCATTCATTCATTCATTCATTCATTCATTCATTTACGATTAATTTTGGAACTATCAGCACTTAGGTTTTAGGCTAATTAGTTAGTTGGAGAAACGACAGTCTTAGTCCTTGAGCTACAATCAGTCAGTTAGATACTCATTATGACAATTAACTCCAATGCAGTTACGATGCAAAATAACCTGATTAATATTATGTGGGGAATTGAATGACATTCAGAGAGAAAGTTGAGGACTCCTAGAAGCCATTAATCAGTAATGAAGCCTCTTCTAGGACATTCAAGTTTTGCCAGAGTTTTTGTTTCTGAGAAATAGGCTCCAACCTCCTCTTAACATTCATTAGCAATGTAAGCACAAGTCAATGGTTTTTGAAACACAGTTCATTCAAACAGTTCACCTACTATAGGCCTACTCACTCCTGCTATTGACACAGCTGTGGAAGCATATGGGACAGCTTACATGTGTTTTTGACTAAAGGGTTCCTGAATTCCTCAACCTTCCATTTAATTTGAGTAAACAATAGTAAATGTAGGGATGAATATATCTTTTACTACACCTCAGCAGACCATAGATATTCAATATTCAAAATATGTTTCAAATTATTTATATCACTGAAATTCTCTTTGAAATTCTCTTCTCTTATTAAAAACCGAGGCAAATTAAGAAGCATTCCAAATTAGGAGACACTTTTGAACAAGCATAGATTGAACTCTTCTCTAAATAAATAATTTTGTAATCAATAGCTGGGTTACAGTATATAAATGTTTCTTCTTTTGCAAAGATGATGGTTACCATAGATAGCTGATTGTTTAGACATTATGAATACCTCAAAGGCCCCTACAGTGCTTATCATAGGTCCTAAAGCATGAGCTACTCTCACTACAATATGTCTAAATGATGAGCACTTAAAGGAAATGTTGTAGTATTGTATGTAGTCTGTGACTCTCACACACACTGTTAACGTTTCTAAGTATGTGACACAACTTTTTCATACAATACCACTTCTATCAGAAAGTAATGAGCATTACAAAAGAATGGTAAACAGAACATTTTGCTTTCTGTTAAAGGCACGAAATGATAAACAGTCCATTATACATCATGGCAGATCTTCAATAGATTTATTTGAAAATGTATGCCACAGTATTGTTGTAATGTTTTCAGTTATCTTTAATCATATCATTGGTGTCCTTCAGTATCTTCCCAGTATCCCCAATGAACTGAGGAAAAACCCTGGGACCAAACCAGACCACTCCTAATGCACAAAATACAGAGAAACCAACCAGTTTTATTTAAAACATTGACCTTGTTGAAATAGTTTCTGCAGGACACTGACACTACAGTGGCTTTTGATGTAAAAATGTATTCATGAATCAAATAACACAGCTGCAGAGTCTTTGGACTTTGACCCCACCTATACAGTACTTATTGGTTCCAACAGGAAAGGGACAAAATTAATGTTGTGAGTTGAAGGAATTGTTTCATAGTGAGAGATGGAATTGTTTTTGCACAAGTGAAACTGACAAAGTTAATATCTTCAAAGCTGGATTGGTAATAGAGCCTAAAATACTTTTTTTTTTCAAGAATTGTTCTGTTGAGAGTCTGAACCTTATTCATTATTTCATCATTCCATTACATGGATTTATTTCCACAATAGGAGCATTCAAACCAGTAATAGCAGTAAAAACAGCCACTGCTGTATTGAATTTGAATGAATCTGAGTTAATGTTTGCAAAGTATGAGATGTTATTCACTCTCAGTAAGATTGTTATTTTTAAATCAAATGTGCACAAATGTGTTAACCAGTACAAAAATGTCTGGACCAGTCTTTCTAAATGATGTTCCAATAAATCCTTGACTCTCAGACAGACTTCCGCCTTTTGCCAAAGACATTATTGATGAGCTTGGCCATGGACTTGGAGCCGCTGTATCGTCTGCGGTCTGCACGGTACTTTAGGTTCTCCATCACATGCCGAATGAGTTTGGTGAAGAGGTTGGATATCTTCAAGTAGTCCTCTGCTGCAGACACCTCCTGGAAGTGGCAGCAGTTCTCCTGGGCCAAGGAGCGCCCCTCCTCCTCACATACCTGCCGAGCATGGCACAGGTCCTGTTTGTTCCCCACCAGGAAGACTGGAATGTCCGCCAGCCTGTCAAAGTGCAGCAGGGTCACACAACAGCCTCTCCCAGGTGCCAATGGCTGCTTGGACCGATAACATTACCAATTCCCCAGTTCAAAGTGACCAAATATCAACATCAGATGTTACCAGTTCAGAAACTGTTTCAAATGCTGGGTGCATATGTTGCACTATGTTACAATCCAGGAAGCTGCCATGTTTATGGACATGGACTGATTCACTTGTATATTATCGTATACATACTATAAGTGTGCGTCTCTAATCAAGACTGGCGAAGTGTGTAAGCTATATTGTGAAATGTTTATTGGTCAGCACTTTGTATCAACTGGGGAACAATTCAAGTAAGTCGTGAGATGGTTTCAGTTAAGAAAGGAGAGTTGATGTAGTGCAGAGAAACCCCAAAGTCTAACGGTGGTCTTCTAATATACCGTGTCTGCTTCATATCTCTTTCATAGTGTGTTGAGAACAGAGGCATGATACCGGAAACCTCAACAGGCCCATGTGTGGTATAGTTTTCAACCTCTCAAGCTGTCACTACTCTCCAGAAAAAGCTCTCATTGTAAAATCTTCACTAAAATTCCCCAGCTCTGTTAATATTTCATCCCATTTCAATTAACATCAATGAGAAAACTGGATATAAGTCGTTCTGGGATTTATTTAATTTACCCACATAATTAACTTCAAAATTCTAGGTTGAAATGCCGCAAGATATGTTTACCATGAAACTAAAAGTCAACATTACAGACAGACAACTGGCTCTTCAGGTTCATAAGGAGTTGGCTCCATTTTTCGACACTCTGATGTTGCTCTCCATACCATGTTACGTTTGCCCATAATAATAGGGCATGTTGAAATCTACCACTTAAACTACAGCATGCCACACTGATCCTCATCCTGATAGGCCTAAACATTCATCTCAGGTATGGGACTCATTAGTTCATCAAAGTAAATCCCTCAGCTCGACCTCATTCCCAGCGGGCTGCAGTCACTCACCCCTTATAGCTTTCCTCATGGGCCTCTTTGATCTGCCGGAGGATGCTTTTGGCATTGAGGAAAGACATTCGGTCACTGATGTTATACACCACCACAAATCCATCTGCCCAGTCCACGGGCTCCTCCAGGATACATCTGCTGCTTCCACTCTGACACAGCAGAGGTGGATGTGGTAAGGCAAACGGTCAAACAGCACATCCTCAATTATCTGACTTGACCATAGAAACTAATGGAAAGTTGTTAACAGGGGATACTTCAGCTGTACCCCATTGCAGAACACTGTTAAAAGTGACGTGAAACATTACAAAACCACTGTGGCCCATGTTGAAGTATTTGCTAAATAAACATATACAGAAACCCAAACTGATGAAAAGGAGATAAGAGAACGGGTAAATTAGCTACACTACAGTACGCAAGTCATGGAAGGAAAATCCTGTTGTCTTTTGCAATAAAACAAAAAACTTTGGTGGTAAAGGGTACCATATGCACTTGCTGTAAACATATTCTGCTGTCGTAACCTTCAAAGGCTGAGTGTGTTCTGAGCTATACACTATAAATACCTTCAGACCAAAACATACATTTTCAACATTTGGCATGCTATGCCTTGTGGTACAGTGGTCATTCATCAAAAGGGTGTGAACATGCTAGGCAGATATACCTGTGAGCACGGATCGAAGACTTCTAAGTTTAACTGTCTTCCATCGATGGACAGCCTTTTATGGTATAGGGAATCTGTGACAAAACAAGTTGAAAAAAATGGTTATTATAAAAAGTAACATGTCATGAATCAAATGTCCCAAGATACAATAAATAACAATGCAGATAGTTTTCTTAATGAGAGGCAATGAACCCAGTGTGGTGCCAGTTCAGTTCCACTCTGGAGCAATGATTACTGTAAGCGCATGATTGCTCAGATGGGGCAAACAAGCTAATTCATTTAGCCAGGAGTGGAAAAGTCTGAAAATGTATACCCCTCTGTAAACTGTGACATTACAGGCAGCCGTCATCCAGCCTGCAAGATAAACAACGACTGATAGAAAGATGTGCAGGTCACTGATTGCATTTACCAATTTGTGAAATATGTGTAGTAAGTGTTTCTCTCATTCTTTCAAAATATATGTTGAATGTGAATAAGCATTGAATTTTCCAGAAGTACATCATAGTACATCAAGTACATGGAAGTACATAGAAGTACATAGAAGGCCGTTATATTGAGTCACCAAATCCCACTAGAGTATTGTACTCCATCCCCCGATATGCTGATGTCAGTACTGGATCTTACTGTGTACATCATGTGCATGTCAAACTTCCATATGTCTGTGAATAAATGAAAGCTTAGACTCCTTGAGTTGACATTGTTGTTGAGTTGGCAATCTGCTTGTGCCCTGAGAGCAATATACGCTATATGTTACTCTCAAAACCTTACTAACTTACATTTAATACATGTAAGTATTTACTTACTGGCATTGGAAGCATACTCTCCAATAAAGCGTTTTGTCAGGAATCTCACCAGAACAGCTAGGGAGAAAAAGAGAGAGAGAGCGAAACTTGGTAAACTTGGTAAATGTGTTGTTACATGTGTGTCCTTATCATGCACTCAGTCTGCTGTCATTAAACAGTTTTGAACCTGTGCTGCATGACCATTTTAAAAGTCAAAAGTCACACAGTTTTGTAAAAACTGCTCCCTGGACATTCGATGACCTCTAGCAGTTAAAATATAATATGACCATGGCCCTTCATTTCTCATGTACACTGGGCAGGCTAAGCAGTTGTGCTGTGTCATGTAATCTTCTATAAACTGCCCTTTTCCTCTTCTCTTCCCTTTGTGTGGAAAAGCATGATCTTAAATGCCATCTAATTTCCCTCTGAGCCAAAAGGCTAGATTGGTTGAAAATCTTCCAGTTAGCTTCAGGGGACGCATTTGTTTCAAAATTCCTTGTTTCATTGGAAACGTAATACCTCATCAATTAGTCTCAATTTACGACTATCAATCTTCATTTCCTCTCACAATTGTAGTGACTGGGAAGCACATGATTCTATCATCATTACACTCTGGTGTTAGGATCACTCTCTTGGTCTAACTTAACTCTAACATTACATTAAATGTGTTCTTATGTACAGTATCAGATACATACAGGGGCAGAGTATGTTAGAGAGACAGATTAGTGGTCACAATGACATCTTTGCTTACTTTCAGTATATAAATATATTTACTCTCTATAGGACACATTTATATTTTACAGACAACGTTGAAAGATCATCTAAGCAGTATAACATATAATCTAAATCTAAGCGTCTATTTTGCTCACCTGATTTTCCAGTTCCTTCGCTGCCCAGCAGAGCCAACTTGATGTCATTCATAACGGTGGGTTAGAAGGGAGCTGCTAAAACACTATTTGGAGCTATGATTTCAGCTATCTAGCCTCTCTCTCTCTCTCTCTCTCTCTCTCTCTCTCTCTCTCTCTCTCTCTCTCTCTCTCTCTCTCTGTCTCTCTCTCTCTCTCTGTCGTATGCTATAGCTCTTGCCTTATGCCACTATATGAACTGTACAGACAAGCGTTTGTAAGAGCTGCTACACTGCTACATATTTCCCTGTGAAAACTGAAAACACACAATGTCCCTGCTTCCTCTCAGCCAATGAGAAGATTTCCAACACAATACAGACTTGTTTTTTGGATTCATGACAAATATCATCAGTATTTTGTTTTCTTTCACTGATGGCTTTTCATTATTCTACAAGTAGAATACCAAATTCATTGGCTATGAAAGAAAACGATGTACATACATGGTGTGCTACAAGGCAATGCAGTTAAAGCAACACTTCATCTCGGCACACACACCGCCATTAAAGTTCAAGTTCAAAATGACTTGCCGTTTTGGATCTAGGACACAGATTGAAATCATTGACCTGGGTCAGGTTTTCCATGCTTGTAAATGTGTTAAAATGATTTTAGGAAAATACTTTAAAGATAAACTTGAAGAAGTGGTGCTAGGTATTGGTCCCCAGAGCAGACAGTTTTTGTACGTGATCACACGTGACCTTCTATAGAGGTATGAGCACTAAATGTAAAAGTTGTCCCGGAGTGAATATCACTTTAAGCTGCTGGGACAAATGTAGGTAATACAGGGATGGCCAGGACTAGAGTGCCTGGAAAAAGATAATACCATAGATAGTATGTTGCAATTACCATGACTTACAGAAAAATATCAACTGCAGAGCATTAAATGCCAACATATGTTGAAGGTATAAGGCATGGCTTGACTGCAGGATTAAGCACGTCTGAAAGAGAGGGACAAAATTCTACTTTCCTTCTTCTTCAGTTTCACAAACTACTTTATGAGTCAAAATGTCCCTTCATTTTTCTCTCTCAACACATTCACTTTTTCCTGTCCTTTCTGTCTACCCTTTTCATTGTTCACTAAAGGTCACAGAAGTGTCTTGTTATTATCCTGTTATGTTTCATTTCAGGTCTGCTGACAGAAAGGTCACACACCTTATTCAAGAGTAAAATACAGAGAGGTACCCTCTGACCAAAACAGCATACCTATAGCACTTTTAAGTGATTGCTCCATTTGTTCTACTGAGTATTTCTAATAATAATTAAAAAAATCAATGGATACTTACAAAAGAGGCATTCTCAATAAATGTATTACTCCACAAATGTATTAAATAAATGTATTACAACACATCACAATGTTGGTTATGAACTGATCTCAAACTGAAACTTGGACAGTATCTGCATTGAGGGTGTAATTTCAGTTCAACATCATTTCAATAGACCACATCAAGCACCACTAACTAACAAGGGATTCTTCTTAAAAGCGTTATTGTTTTCCTGAAATCAATTGACATGTTAAGATACACTGAAGATAGACATCCAGACGCCAAAGGTTTGTCATATTTCCTTGTGTTCGTCTGATGTGAGACAGGAGACAGCAGCATCTCCTGGGTAGAAACAGGTTAGGATGCCTCAAGGGCCAGGGCAGCACTATCCTGGGAGGTACGTCTCTCTCTCTCTCTCTCTCTCTCTCTCTCGTTCCTGTATCCCCAGACAGTCTGCATCATGATCACACATGTCTCCAAGACCACACTGTGATCTGATTTAGTTTAAGTTCTGTTTAAACTCTGACTGAACTCATCTTGGCCAATCATTATTGATCAAAGCTAACTGTAATATAATCAATATTAAAACAAGAAAAACATTTTAGTTATAAGTGAAAAATTGGTAATCAAGGTAATCACCATAAGCTACAGCCTGTTTTACTTCAAGCTGCTCCATCTCAAAGCTTGCACAACTGCAGTCCTTCAGGACTGTCTACTGGATAGTGGTCGCCATGACTAGCTAGATTATTTACAGAATAAACACCAGATTATTTTAGATGTCCAAAAAATAAATGTCATGGAGGAAGGTGCCTCTGGTATATACTGCACGGCCATGGCAAGAGGACCGTTGGCAGAGATGAAGAAACCTCCAACTCTTCCTCCCACCTCCAACCGCCACAGGCTGTATGGTATTATGTCAAAATACCACAGGGAGATGTTAACCACTAGGGGGAGCAACAATCTGTCAATCTCTACAAAAATACAAAATGTCATATCTGTACATAATGTAAAGATTCTAGAGATGATTGATGTGTTTCTCTATAGCATGACCTAAAGGATAAACCTGTTGAAAAAGAAGTGGTTGTAGTTTGCAGTTGTATTTTAAAGCTGCACTATGGCGTTTTGGTAAGAAACACATAAATGATGTTAAATACAAATTCTTCAAAGTCATTTCATTAAATCTCATCACATATTTAAAACAAAACTATGAAAAGCAATGTGATCCTGCGATAAGTTAGAAGATTCTTCTTTAGGTTGTAAATAAATGGAGGAGGCAGCATCACCACAGTTGATTTTTGGCTTAATGACTTCACTATCATTACTAATAAAAGCGATTAGTTATTGCTCCCAATATATCAAAAACCAAATCACTGGATCAAGGGCGTTTGGGATAGACTGAATGGATTCCCACTTTATAAAAAGTCAGATAGGCTTTCTAAAAACCTGAACTACCTATCCATAGTTCATAACGCTAAGTTTTAAAAGTGAGACTAAAAATGCCATCTTCTTGTGTTATTATTAATATGATATCACAGAGACTTGAAATGTCAGATGATTCAATTTGCTATTGTTTCCTGAAATACATCACAGGGATGTCAAAAGTGGTGGGCGCCCTGCTGAATGCTCAGTCTGTGTTTTGTTCCCAGTTTAGCTTGGAGTTTTTATTAGTATCACCTCCATTTGGCCTACATAAACAACTCACCTCACTGTCCCCCAGGAATTGTATTAATTGACCATAGAGCTCTAACATAGAACTTTTCATCTGGAACTTTGCATTGATTTAAGTGTATTTTTCAGATTATGATGCTGCTGACATAAAGTTGGCATGTTTTCTTTTTCCAATGATAGCTGGATCACCCCTGATATGCTGCTTTATGGTGTATATCTGCTTAAGTCTTCAAAAGCCTCTTAAAATGAATATGTTATCGATTGCATCTCCCTCCAAGGAAACTCGATTGCTATAAATGATGGAAAGTTTTCCACAAGATCATCACAATGCTTTGGCATGAAAGACACCAGAGAGACCAGGCACTTCCACTGTAAATATAATTCCCAAAAGCCTAATTTTAGTAAGAATTTTTTTGTTATTTGTGTTATGTTTTTTACCCATACTTTCCATGCCCTGCTTTGGTCAGTTGGCCCTGGCTAGTCTCAATGCACAGGAAAGACAGACACCTGGACAATTCATCCTCTGGGCCTCTTTCCATCAACAAGCTCCAGCAGGGCCTGCAGCTTCAGCCACCTCCGTTTCTTCACCCCTCACCACTCACAGAACCCAGCCACATTATATCATCCAACACAAACAGGCTGGATGTGTTATTCCTGTGCTTCAGAGAGGGATTTCAGCATGGAATATTTTAAACATCAGCATGAGAGTTTAATCAGAACAGGGATAATAGAATTAGGAAAAGAGGGTGGCACTCCCAAGACATTTACAAAAGGGAGACAAAATTCATGCATTATTCACTGACCCCAAAAGGGTGTCAGGGCCCTCTGAATTAGTTGTAATGGAAAATTACAAATCTTACAATTTCAAAGTGAAAGATTCATAGACAACTTATGTAATTCAAATGCATTAATAGAACTGACCTCCAGGAAAATGTGCATTAGCTGACATGGCATCTTTATATGACATTTTATCTTTATATTATGGCTGGAGAAGTGTTATCTACATCCATTTAATGCCTCCCAAAGTAGATAAAGGTGAAGGAAATTGTGAATAATATCCATGAACAACAATTTAACATTTCATGAGACTCATATCATGCTTGCCGATGTAGCTATATATTAGGAAAGAAGTTTCGATGAGAAGTGCAACTCTGCATGTAGTCCCGCCCCCTAGGCAGAAGCAGGAGACTGGCGCTTGACTGAAACATATCACAATCCCCTTCTGTCAAAACTATACATCCAACTCCAGAAATGGTTGAAATGCTTTGTAAACAATGATCGCATAGGTACACACTGGTACTGAAAAGTCCATGCTGACATAAAACATACTTTATCATTTCCATATGAAATGTAAAATGAGGAATAAAAGGACCTGTAAAATAATATTTTCTCTTAAATGGATTTTTATTGGTATCAGTATATAAGAGAGCATTTAAGGCTGACTGTTACAGTAAAAAAGGAAAAAGCAACCAAAGCTCTCTGAAACAGTTACAGTAACTATACATCAATCAAGAATTATTCTTCCGTCATACAATAAGAAATTACATTACATCTATTTACTGCAAAGGAAATAACATTACATTTATTCACTACTCTTGGCATTTATCAAAGAGTGCAAAGACAATAACTTGTGCAGTAATAACTCTAAAAGTCTAGCAAAATCTATCTTAGGTTGCAGAAAGCATAGTAGATTTAAAAACTGGAATTAGGCTACAACTGCAGGAAATATAAAACGACTGATTTGTTTCTCTACTTTGTAGCTCTACAAATAGTAAAGACATTTTGTTAAATATCAATGCTGAATGATATCAATATCATACACTCTTATTAAGCCTGAGATATATAGACAGGGAAACATTTTGCCTAAACACTGGTGACATACAAATGTTACACACATGCAAAGCTAGCTCATGATTAAGTGCAGAATTAAAAATTGCTTATGATGAAAGTACAGTGAATGATACTGTTTTGATTGAACAAAGACATCTAGATCCATTGATATTAAATCTCTAACAAACAGGAAAATTCAAGATGTCCTGTTGAGCTCTTGACACAGTACTGAGGCAAGAGCGCCCTCTATCTCTCACACTCCATATCACTCTGGTGAAAAAACAGTCTACAACAAACAGGATTCACTTAAATCTCCTTCAAATGTAGAAACAGACGGAAATAATTAAAAATCTCACAATTAAACCCATGACAATTGCCTGCAATCGTTTTGTTACTAAAATGAAAATAGACAAATATAATAAAATAAAGTTCTATATAGTTTCACATATAGAAATATGTCAAACATTTGCCAAGATGGTAAATATTTACCAATATCAAATTTTCAAAGTGCTGTATATAATCAGGGCTTTAATGGTTTATTTTCACCTACAAATTTTCTAAACAAACATCCAACTACAGCATACTTTATGTATATCACATAATTTAAGGTATCTGATTTCAGGAGGTCTGTAGGTAAACTACAGCAAGTCATTTCAGGTCCACTGGGTGCAAATCATCAATTGCCAAAATATGACAGGCTGGTAAGGCTGTAACAGTTGAGCATCACCAACTACTCTGGTAATAGGCATATCTTGGGGCTGGGCATGCCACCCAAGAAACTCAAATTTCTTGTTTATTTACTTTTGTTTTCCAAATGGATGTCCAAAGGATCTCTGGTCTGTTGAACCTTTTTTGTCCAAATGTGCAGGGACAGACATTAGTTGCTCTTAGGTAGAAACGGCTAGGACAATTCATTAATCGATCGTTTCATTATGTTCAGCTGCCATTGGATGGCAGCACCACAATATTATTGCAAACCATAATACTATGTTGCTTTCTGAGTGCAATTTGGAAATACTGTTACAGCCCTACAGGTTGAACAACAAATGAGTAGAATTAGACACAAACACAGCTTATTCACATCTGCATGGCTCTGCTCCATTCACCCCAAGTTAGAAGTGATGTTTTCTGGAGTTGAGGGAGTGTCTCCTCTTCCTCTTCCTGTGGCATTGCTCCCTCCTCTCTGGCCAGGGAAAACCACTCTGAGTGGTCTTGTAGGCCTCATCATACTCATCACTGTCAGAGTCCACCTCAGCCACGGGGAACGCTCTGTCAGGGAAGACTTCTTTCAGCTTGGAGCTGAAGAAAGCCTCCAGGCTGCGGCCTGCCTGTGCCACCTCAGAGTCAGGCTGGAGTCAGAGAGAGGTATAACACACAGATCAGTGCTGTTAAATTGATGATGATTTCAATCAGTAAAATGATGTCTTTGTTGTAATTGTAAGCGAGTGTATAGAAGGAACATACAACATATCGATTTCTCACTTACATAATTGAACTTTGCACAATTCTGGAACATAAGATAGACATCAGTGACAAACTCCTCAGGTGAGTAGTAATGATGTGTATTCCTCTTGTTGAGCTTGACCCTGATCACAGACAGGTCCATGGGTCTCTTGATGATCTGGTAGTAATGTCGAGCCTGTACGCAAAAGCAGTCTCAGTTCAGAGTTTAAAAGATATTACGGGCATTGTCAAGTTGTTTTCCCATCCCAACTGGCTTGCAGTGATTTTCTATCTTCCCAAACAACTTTAGTTCCTTCTAACTCATTCCAATGTATTTACCCGATAGCTCCCACTGCCTCCAAAAGGCATCTAAAATATGTTCCAGAAACCAGGTTATGCATCATTGTGACAATTACCCCACCACCTATGTATAGTGTACTTGCTTGAACAAAAATGCCCCTACAACACTCAAAGAATATTGACATTACGCCATTTTGGCAATTTCTAGCATGGTGATGTTTGCTAGCAGAAGCTGATTCCAAATCCGCCAATCCCAGTTCCTCCCCATGCTAACAGATTCCTTGTAAACAATGTTGGTGGCTAAAAAATTGCAATAAAGGGACAGGAAGGCACAGACAGACATAAGAGTCTTGATAGTGTCTTAAATGCACTTGAACTGCACTGGAATCAATGGGTTAGCATAACCCAATATCAAATTACTGACAAATGAAGCAATAACCAGAATGAACATGATGAGATGAGGGAAACTCTTGATGATGCTGATATGTTCCTTTAAGTATAATGAAAAATAAATGAGATTGCAGAGTGCAGCTGGCTTTTAACCGGACAGTAAGAAAAAAGATCACTCACAAGTGGACTGACAGGCTCATGGAAGGGAGCACTTAGGATGTTACTGCAGATCAAAAGAGTCAGTCGCTCACATTTCTATGAAGAGTGGACCAAGCATGGAAGAAAAAGCCAATGATTAGAAATACAAATGTTGAACACTTCCTGTACCACTGGTCAGCATTATTAATAGTGGAGATTATTATTATTATTTCTTATTGATTATTATTATTATTCATTTCAATAGCTTTGATGGGTTCCTGAAAGGACTCACTCTCTGGTCACATGCAGACAGTCCATGTGCTGATGTGTGCTGCCCAGATGTTCTCTCGTTCTCACAGTCGTACTCGACCTCTGGCTGCGTGATGTTCCTACACAGGCTACACACCCAGTCACCCCTAAGCAGCATCAGAAACAACATGTTACCAGCAATAAATCCACACAAACCTTTTAATAGGAGGTGAGAGGATAACACCTGGAAAATCCAACCTTGGATAATCTTACACTGTTATATACCATCAATCTGTGAGGCTCAATGCATTGTAGGAGTTTGAGTGTTATAATTCATGTAATGTTGTACCCACTTTCCCTCAACCTGCCTCATCTACTTCTACTTCAGTTAGTGATTTCCTACATTTCCCAGAACATGTCTGAACTTGTTGCATTCAGTAAGCATATAGGGAGCAAAGGAAATGAGTCTTGTGGCTGCACTGCATTCTGGTCTAGTGAGTCTGCCGGTGGAGAAATTGGTATCTCTGCCTCTTTTATGATGGATTTCTCCCTGTGTGATTGTTGAATGTCGGTGTTAAGTGGTGAGTCGAGAAAGAAGCCCTTGCTCATTTACCATTGAAGTTTCATATAGTTGAAAAATGTTCTGCTATCAAACTCCATTGTAGCTGAGTGAGGTCACCAAACAACAGCGTGGGCCCAGAAATGTAAGGTATCACCAATAGCTGTTTTGAACAGTGTTAAAGTGTTTTAATTTACAGTATGAGAAGCTTACGTAGGGAAGCTTAGTAGAGACGGGATATGGCAAGACAGGTGGAAGACTTTGGGACATCGGTCACAGCACAGCAGGTCCCCTCCAATCAGACACACAGCACAAAAGTCCTCACTCTCCATCTCTACATTGTCCTGTTCAGGCTGAACCTCCTCTGCCCCCTCACAAACCCTCTGAGGGCCAGGGCTTGCAATCAAAGGGGGCCTCTGACCAGGACCAACCACAGATTCCTTTTCCTGGTCAGAACAAAGTGGTTGTGGATCCTCAGCTGTTAGACCAGGCTCTGATTCTAATTCTGGCTCAGACTCCACAGAGCCTTGAGAATCTGCAGGCTGATCAGATAAAATGTCAGAATCAGTCTCAGCTTGAAAACCAGGATCATAGTCGGGCTGGATGTCTGACTCTGCTTCAGCATCGCCTGATTCCACATCTGCCTCCAGCTCTTCACCATTATCTGATCCCGCTACTGCATCCGACTCTGGGTCTGCTTCATATTCAACGCTTGGCTCTGACTCCCCGGCAATGTCTGACGCCCCACAGGGCCCCATCTCTCCCGAAGCAACCAACTTAATGAAAGAGTGAAGTTCAGCTTCAGATGAAGACTCGGGGTGAAGGTCAGATTCTGGTGACGCATCTGATTCCAGGTGTGGGTCAGAGTCTGGATCAGCTTCAGAAACAATTTCTACTTCCGAGACTGACCTGGGATCTGAGTCAGTGTCCAGGTCAGATGCAGAGTAGCGCTGAGGCACATATTTAGGGTCAGTGGATGGAGATGGCAGATATCTGTGTCTCCCTTGGTGGTGGAACTCACTGATGGCTGGTGGTGTGGCAGATTGACTGGGGCTTGGTTGCTCTGTATATGGCGATGTTATGAGTGACAGGGTGGTCCTGGTGGTCTCAGAGCCTCCAGCTTTCCCCTACATAAACAACACAGAACAGAACAGAACCGAACTAGTCTCATTAGAAACACCACACAGCTAGGACCTTGACTGAACACACTGGCCCTGTTTGAGGCACAGACCATGTAAAAGCTATTCCATACTCGCCACGTCCGCGGAGCAAGAACGAAAAGATGCAAACACGGTTGATCTTTGGAAGCAAAATTGACAATTTTGAACCAGGTGTGCCTTGAAGACGCTAGTTGGATCAACACGTCAAATTAAACAAATCAACCATTTGTTTGCTCTGTGGAGTAACAGTTACAGCCAGCTTACCCATCTGCTTTAGTCTTAGTTCACCATTAAAACAAACATACATAAATTCATTCATTCAACAGCATGTTAACGAGCCTGTCTAGTCTCAGATCTATTACTTTTAATAACCTGTTAAAACAAAAAAAATTACAGTATCTAGGCAATCAATGCCTACCTTTGAGCAGTTAAGCTGGAAAGCTAACTCATGAGTAATCTACCCAACAGTGACTACTTATACTACTACTACTATACTACTAATCTGACTGCTACACTGTTTTCACTAATTGCAACTGATGTTAAAACATGTTCATGGGATCAACTGTATCTACTGTATAAAAAGAGATGAGACCTACTTCAGGCGTCGCATCACCCCGTGCCGTCTGCTGTGGGAAAACTTCGTTCCTCTCCGTTCCGCTGGCTGGTAAAGGGTCACTCTGCCGCCGTCCATGTGGAGGAAGTCCAGACACGAGGACTTTGAGCCGCTCTAAGCACACCACTGGAACCTTGGGACTTCCTGATTTTTTCTGAGAATCCCTTTTGCAGGGGAAGAAGGAACAAGTGATGAAGATTTGACTGTATTTTCACGACGTCACCATAGAAAGATGCTTGAGTTGACAGTAAATGTACCTGTTATTCTGGCCCTTTCTTGATACCCTGCATCTCTCTTTGGCCTCATTCTCAATCTCTTCATTTACGTAACCATAAGCATTATCTGACGAAGAGGAAGATAAATTCAAGATAAATTCACATTTATTTGAGGATATAAGAAGCAATATCATAGTTAAGTAGTTTTCCCAGCACCTGGCTCTGTCTTATAGGACAATAAAGGTGTCAGGTGCAGCATGGACTGGCCTCCGGGTGGGGGCGTGGCTGACGAGGTTTCCTTGGCAACACATTGGATCACCCCATCTGAAGCCCTCCTTTGCCTGGGATCTGTACTGGCATACTGAGAATAAAGCAAATATAATCGAACATCAAACTAAATGCTTTAAGTAAAAGAGTAAGCAGTTTAAATATAGTATATGAAAGTATTTTTCTGCATTAAGAAAATGCACAAAAAGTAATGCTGCTCTGAAGGGGTTTTAAAGGAAAAATAGAATCAATCACAATACAGTGACAGCAGCTGGGCTGAAGTCAACCTAACTCTTCTGTACTTACTACAGTACATGTATTTGTATTGGATCTAAACGTTTTGAGCCCAGAAACAATTAAAAAATGTTCATAGAATTTTTTGCATAGAATTGAATGGTATTGAACACAGAGGCAGTAGTAGTTGTGTGGACCTAATAGCGCTCAAATTGGTTGCAATGCGAGCCCCACTGGAAAGCTCTCAGAATGACTGTATTAAAGGAAGACGTGGACAATAGTATGCTAGTACACATGTCTATAAAGAACATTTTATAGTTTAACTGTGACTGCCTCAATCCTATTAGGCAGCAGAGCTTCAGCTTCCTGTGTGTGATTATACTGATGGTGGGGTTACCTGATCCGCAGCTCCTGTTTCCAGGCTGTGGGCGTGTCCTGTGGGCCTTTCAGTACAGGGGCTTGGGGATGGGGCTGCCAGTTCTGCTGGGATGCTCTGGGAGCGGCTCTTCCTCCTCCCACACACCGAGGTAGAGTTGAGCCTGCTGCTCTGTACATCAGCTCCACACTCGTGGGCTGTCACAGACCCCTCCAGGGAAGTGGATCTCTGTCAGAAAAACAAATATACAAAAACAAGAAGGGTTTCAGCAGCACCGAGCTGTATTACATGCACAGATGCACCTATTCATGCCTCTTAACAACAGAGCAAAAGGAGCAGGATTTGTGTGGTGGAAACAACCTTGAGTGTATCTCTCTCACACACACACACACACACGCACGCACATGCACAGACACACACAGGCAAACACTAAATGAGAAAAACATCACTTGAAGCCTATTCTGGGACTAATTCAAAACAACTCAATCCCTGCAAACCTGGAGATTGGCCCACACAACTAGATTACTGTTATTCTGCAGATAATGAACGGATTGGTTACAACACCAATTATGATATGTAAATTCAGCATCAGGGGTGCACTGGGACTCTTTGATTAAGCAGGATTGACAAATCACTTAGTATCTCCTCTCTTTCCCTCCCTCTCTCGCTCTCTCATATTAGAATTGAACTAATGTACGTTTTGCAAAAAGGAACTGTGCCCCTAGCTAATGTGCGCAGCAGGACTGGCAAATCACTTCAGGTTCTTCTTCTTCTCTTCCTCTCTCTGTTTCTAGTGTGTCGTCACACAGATTTAGGTCAGCTGACACCGAAGCATGTGCCCATAATTATCACACGATTAAAACACTTACCTGATCCATGCCCCTAAGGAGAGGTATGCAGGGTTCTGACTGTGGAGGAAAATAGACTATAATCCCTCTCTCTGGAACGATGGGGGTGTGGGGATTTATCTAAGAGTGGTACCCAGAGCTGAAATCAAACCACCAGCTTCCACTATTCCCTTAGCGACTCATTAATGACAGGTTAAGTACATGTGTGACTGCACCCAGGTGGTTTTCTCATTTTCAGATGCTGTGACTTGAAAATGCAGAAATAATATGTCTGTGTATGTCTCTGTATGTGTTTGTAATCATGCATCTGAAGGATTTTTGGATAGGTGATCATGTGGTTGCTCAAGCCTATGACATCAAGTGTGCTACAGATAAACGGTGCTGTCCTGGATTTTAGTACGCATTATTATGTTCAATTGTAATTGTCAGAGCAGCTCTTTGTTTTCCCGTCATCCTTTCTTCATAAAGGAAGAAGCAGCTTTCTGTTGCACCATCTGCTTTCAGACTAGCTGTCAACTGTGGGAACTGATCATCCTGGCATAAAAATAAACAGTCAGTGTACGTCTACCACGTATAGATTAGTAATTAAACAGTAAATACTTTCTGCCTTGGATGCCACGCTCCATCACCCCTGCCTATCATTATGTGTGTTATGTGCAAATATACAATTACAACTTTAAATGGCCAGAACCTTTTCCTAGTGACTTTGATTTAACTGGCATTTGCTACTACCTTTCTGAATTAGGCATTGTTGCCTAGTGGATTACCTGTGGTTTGTGGTTAGTGTGTGCCCAAGTGGATATCTGTGTGGTGCTCTGTAGAAGGTTTGAAACAGGTCTCATACCATGGTTAGGTCTGTATAATCAGCACTGTGCGGTATAACATGTATTGAGTTGTAAGTAATTATGTTGAGATTTTTTGAGCCCATAGCAAGTGAGCACAACCAAGTGTGTAATGGAAAACTGAAGCCAGAGATGCACAAAACACAAATATGCCTCACTTTGATTTCACAGTAGTTGCTGATCCAAGCCAAAGCACAATTTTCAAACGATCATGACAACTCCATCCCTACGCTACGCAACTTCATGCAGGTGATGTGGAGCAGAAACATTTTGCAATTGTTAGGTAGATGTGTTAGCAGACACTGGTCAACCTATTGTCTCACCCTGACATCTCTGCAGTCTCTGATCACCAATGGAAGCCTGGTCCCCTGGTGCTCTTTACTCAGCTCTGCAGCTGGGGAAACCTGGAAGTGCTGCTGCACTACGACAGGAGTCTGCTCCCTTCTTTCCTGCTGCAGCCCACCACTCAGTACCTCTCTGCTTTCAACCATTGCTTGTCCATTGGTGTGCTCCCCCCTCTGTCTCTCCTCCCAGTTCTCTTCAGTCGGTACATCTCTGTCCATGGCTGTCTGTCCAAGATGCTGCTGCAGAGCTGTGCTGGCCATCAGTTTTCCCTGACACTGGTCCTGGACTTGGCCCTGACCTGGCCTGCTACTGGCTGCACTTGGCTGAGCCTGGATTTCAGGAAGATGTTCCATCTGGTGTTGGTGATGGAGATGAGATGTAGGTTGGGACTGGGGCTGGGATGGAGCAGGTTGTGGTTGGGATGTGGATCCATGGCTGTAGCTGAGCTGAATGGGCCCCATGTTTAGGGCAGGTGATGGAGGAGGAGGACACTGCACGGACGGCTGCATGGTTGGGGGGCTCTCTGGGTCCCAACACCTCAGGAGCTGCTGACTCTGGTGCAGAGCGGCGGAGACGGAGAGGGTAGGCTGAACACAGCTGGAGTTGTAAGGAGTGGCTTCCAGTTGGCCTTTGTCCAGACTGGGCAGATCTGGCTGAGAGGGAATGCCATGCAGGCAGCACATCTGGGGCTGACAGCAGGCCTGGTAGCCACAGCCCTGCTCTCGTCCTCTGTGACACACCGGAGGAAGAGCCAAGCAAGTGATAGGCTGCGGTCTCAGGATACTGGGGCAGGCCAAGCCCTGAGGATAGGGGTAGTTCCCTCCCTCCACAGTCAGCTGACCTGAAGAACCATATAATCATATGAAGCTCTGCTGTATGTACATTTGGGTTACCTGAAGTTCATTAACTATGTCTAAAATAGAGAGGATCCAGTCTGTACCAAGGGTTATCATTTTGTCAACCTGGATGTGACACACACACACACACACACACACTTGGTTACTGTAATATCTGATATTCCTTTACTGGTTTTTAAACTTTGTAACAGTTCTACATTAGATATTGGTAATCACGTACTTTACTAGTACTAGATGTACTATTATCATACCAAATAATGTCTCATCTCATTTTGGTTTGAATGTATAAACTGTTGTTTGTTAGTTTTTGAAAACTGACATTTTGTTATAATATAATAAACAATAAAGTTACTGAATTGACATCTCATTTTGGAACCAATCTTCCACATAGTATATTGGAAACAAATTCTCTGTAACACTAAAAATCATGTTGAAAAAACATTTTAAAAACATCAGTCAAGTCATTACATCTAATGATCCCCAATGAGGATTTATTGTGGGCTACTTTCCAAACATTTGAATTAGTTTTAATTCTTGTATTTAACAACTTGATTTGATAACATTCAACTTACCTAAAGAGGAAATCTGCTTGGTCCAGTAGCTTGCATCCCAGTTGAATTTGATCTTCACAGGAACACAAGAGTCTGGGTGGAGAGATGGCTCAAGCAGTTGCTGCATCTGGAGTGAAATCTGGCATAAGAATATATTAGTTAGCTGACTGAGGTCCATTTGTAGGTTAAGATATAGAGATAACATGTTTATTATTATTTGACTGCTATATGTGATGTACATGTACAGTGCCTTGCAAAAGCATTCAAACCCCTTGACCTGTTGTATTCTATAAATAGCCCTCTATTCTATCAAAGAAAACAAAATTGTTGTGGAAGGATAAAATGAAGAACAAGAGGTGCTTTACTTTGTCACACCCAAAGATTACATGTTTGATTACCTTGCATAAAAAAGAAAATGAGAGAAGCACCAAACATTTTTTTTTCTCTCACATAAAAACTCCCTAAACAAACTAGTACTTTTTAGATCTGATCAAATTCAAAGTGAAAAAAAATGTGCAAAACATGGAAGGACTACGACGTCACAGCAGCAACACAGCAATGTTACGGTATGTCAGTGGTCTTCTGTTGACCCCTCCTCTCAGCCTACCAGCGCCCTGCTGAAGAGCACTGGGCTTCTGCGATGGTGGTTCGTTGCCCAGGTAATGAACTTCTGCACGTGGTCCAGCTGGCCGCATATCTCGATCGCCCCCTGCAGCTGGTCTTCTAGACGCTGCTGGAAGTCCTCTGAGATCTTCTACAAAGAGACACAGAAACATATACACTTTAGCACAGAAACGTCATGGATGGATCGTGGGCTAATCAATGGCTTGTTTTTCTTTTGCTAGATGTCGTTCCTGGGATGCTGGTTTAAGCCGTGTGAGCAGATTATTGTTGGCTCTCTTTCGTTTGCTTTCAGGACTGATTAGATCACGTCGGTTACTGATTTCTTGCATGTAGATTCATGGTCAGTGGAACGATAAGAGGGAAAGAAAAAGTAATTACCTCCAGTTGCTCTATTAATAGGTTGGCTCGTTTGTTAAGCTCGTTCATCATAATCATCTTTGCCATTTTAATCTGGTTCTCAGACTTCCTGTGCATGATCTTCACTCCATGAAGTCTAAGAAGAGAGGAGGGAGAAAATGACAGCTGGATGGATGGATGTGCAGCGGTTTTATTTTATTTGGATGATTCAAATTTGCTAGTATCATTTAAAGATGAATTTATGATTTAGCTTGCATTATTCCACGCTGCCCAATTGCGCTGTAAATTGTTTGCTCGAGATTTGGGTGTAGCTCACGATTGAGTGTGTGTCCAGGAATGTCAACTGACCTGTCCTCTATCTGTTTGGCAGTACTCTCCACTGCAGACCTCCTGTCTTCCACCTGCATCATCAAGCTCTCAAACAACCACTGTTGATCCTGTAGGGCCTTCCCAATCTGCACTAACCTGAACAGAACAGAAACACAAGATCACTGGGTTAGCTAGATAAGAAGTTCCCTAATTTATACAGATCACCATCATCTCCCTAGGGTCAAGACACTATGTAGGTGACCTTAGAGGCAACTATTGTACTGTAACATCCCAGCAAAAAGCAGCAGCGTATGAATACTTAATATGTATTAGGCAGGCCAAGGATAGTGTATGCAGATACAGATGATAAAAGTGACAAGGCGTTTAGAGGGTGTTGTTGTTCAGAGGAAGTTTTTAACCTGCGCTCGGCCCTGCTCTGCATTGTCCTTGTGCTGTGTGTCTGAGGACTGACCTGTGGTTTTTGTGGGAGGACAGGTGACAGCTGCTACAGCACAGAAGGTCACATGACTCACAGAACAGCTCCAAGGGCTCCTGTCTGTGAGAGTGGCACATGAGGAGGGAACAAGGATATGACCCTGGGCCTAAAAGACAGAATGAGGGGAGGAGGGATGGGGCATGGAGCATTACCACAGAAAAACACTCAACAAGCAATTCACAGCTCACAGCATCACGCTGAAAAAAGTATTTGGAGAGAACAGGGGCGATTTACATTTTTGTTTTTTTTACATTGACTAGGAGAGAGAGAGCGAGAGAGAGAGAGAGAGAGAGAGAGAGAGAGGGAGAGAGAGAGACATTAGAGGTACATGCAGGGTTTATAACTAGAATGGTTGTGTAATGCAAACCTAGAGCTCAGACAAATTGACTGAGCTGGAAACTTGGTAAATGTGTTGTTGCATGTGTGTCCTTATCATGCACTCAGTCTGCTGTCATTAAACAGTTTTGAACCTGAACAATTTTAAATTTCAATTTCAATTTTAAAAGTCAAAAGTCACACAGTTTCGTAAAAACCGAGAGACCTGCCACCACCAGAGACATAATGAAGAGCAGGCAGACAGCAGCACTACACAACTGACCTCAGGTCAGAGCAGCTAATCCCAGAGAGTAGGTGAGTGGGACAGAGGTAGTAAACTTCAGAAATGTACACTCAGTAGTCTATAACTAATTACTTGTAATAGAAATTAAAAGGCATGTGACTCCCCTCTGTTATAGTTAGCTAACATTAGCTAGCTAGCTACAACACACACTAGCTTTGTAACTTGCCAGGTATAATATTAGCAAAAATGACTGAAATGTCAGCTTCTCTCATGATAGCCAGAAAAGTACATATAACACAGATAGCCTACAAATAAACCTGTTTCTCCATAGATGGATAGAAGAAAGTACTTGATGAAAAGCACCACAGAAAATGTCCAGCAGCCAGGTAAGAAAGTGATCAGGCAAGACAGATGAGAGAGGAATCTTTGAAGTAGTACTATTTCACCATGATGAGACTACAACAGCTCTAAGCTTATTGCCCAAATGTATTACAATGTACCCCAATAGAACAGAACTACTGTTACTACTGGACCTTTGACTGGATACTAGATTCATGCAAAGGCAATGGATCCTTTAATTTAAACCTAACACACTAAAACAAATCAGTGAAAGGAACCAGGTCCTTTGCACGGTCTGTTTCTCTGGGCCAAATTTATCACAGATTTCTTGTCCCTTTCTTGAATATGTTGTATCCATACCTCCTA